>JANFNE010000092.1:0-64183 GCA_024867545.1 Phytopythium helicoides
TTGCTCAATGCAACACCACGATACAATGAGCATGGAAAAGTGATCGGCATGGTGGGAATCGGTCAGGATATCACGGATCGCATCGCACAAGAGCAGGAATACTTACGTTTGATTGATACTGCGAATGCGCCAATTTTTGGCGTCGATAGCAACGGCCTCGTCAATATCTGGAACCGCAAAGCTGCCAACATCACCCAGTACACGAATGACGATGTCCTTGGTGAAGACCTGGTTGAGAAGTTTATTTCGGAGGGGTACCGATCTCTTGTACGCTCTGTGCTGGAAAAGGCATTCGAGGGCGTGGAGACAGCCAACTTTGAGTTCCCTCTCATTACGAAGGCTGGTCGCCGCGTGGAGATTCTGCTGAATGCTACTCCTCGGTACAATGAGCATGGCGAAGTGATTGGTATGGTCGGTATCGGACAGGATATCACTGACCGCATTGCACAAGAGCAGGAGTATACTCGTTTGATTGACACGGCGAATGCTCCGATCTTTGGTGTGGATTCGAATGGACGTGTGAACATTTGGAACCGGAAGGCTGCTGATATCACGCAGTATTCTAACGAGGAAGTGATGGGCGAGGATTTGGTGGAGAAGTTCATTTCGGAGGAGTACCGCGTGCCAGTGCGCTCGGTACTTGAGACGGCGTTTGAGGGTGTGGAGACGTCGAACTTTGAGTTTCCACTGATCTCGAAGACCGGACGGCGCGTCGAGATTCTGCTGAACGCTACTCCTCGCTACAACGAGCATGGTGAAGTGATGGGTATGGTGGGCATCGGTCAGGATATCACGGATCGTATCGCGCAAGAGCAGGAGTACAGCCGTTTGATTGACACGGCTAATGCACCTATCTTTGGGGTGGATGCCAATATGCGTATCAACATTCTGAATCGGAAGGCCGCTCAAATTACGAACTATACTTTTGAAGAGGTTGAAGGGCTTCGATACGTTGAAACATTTATTTCTCCGGAGTACCAGTTGATCGTCCGAGAGATCATGCAAAAGGCGCTTCAAGGGGATGACACGGCAAGCTTTGACGTTCCGGTAATCACGAAGACTGGACGAAAGCTCAACATTTTGCTGAATGCCACGGCGCGTTTTGATCAACATGGACACATTGTCGGTGTGGTTGGAATTGGACAGGACATCACGGACCGTATCGCACAAGAGCATGAATATTCTCGTCTCATTGATTCTGCAAACGCCCCAATCTTTGGTGTTGACTCCAAGGGGTGTGTAACCATTTGGAACAAAAAGGCCGCAGAGATCACACAATATACACCGTCAGATGTCATGGGCGAAAGCCTTGTTGACAAATTCATCACCGAGGATTACAGGGATGCAGTTGGATACGTTTTGTCTAAGGCGCTCAACGGCCAAGAGACAGCAAATTTTGAATTCCCACTGGTTACCAAAACTGGACGTCGAGTTGAGATTTTACTCAATGCAACATCACGCTACAATGAGCACGGTGAAGTCATGGGAATGGTTGGCATTGGACAAGACATTACGGAACGAATCGCTCAGGAACAAGAGTATACTCGGCTCATTGATACTGCGAATGCGCCAATTTTTGGCGTCGATAGCAACGGCCTCGTCAATATCTGGAACCGCAAAGCTGCCAACATCACCCAGTACACGAATGACGATGTCCTTGGTGAAGACCTGGTTGAGAAGTTTATTTCGGAGGGGTACCGATCTCTTGTACGCTCTGTGCTGGAAAAGGCATTCGAGGGCGTGGAGACAGCCAACTTTGAGTTCCCTCTCATTACGAAGGCTGGTCGCCGCGTGGAGATTCTGCTGAATGCTACTCCTCGGTACAATGAGCATGGCGAAGTGATTGGTATGGTCGGTATCGGACAGGATATCACTGACCGCATTGCACAAGAGCAGGAGTATACTCGTTTGATTGACACGGCGAATGCTCCGATCTTTGGTGTGGATTCGAATGGACGTGTGAACATTTGGAACCGGAAGGCTGCTGATATCACGCAGTATTCTAACGAGGAAGTGATGGGCGAGGATTTGGTGGAGAAGTTCATTTCGGAGAGTATCGCGTGCCAGTGCGCTCGGTACTTGAGACGGCCTTTGAGGGTGTGGAGACGTCGAACTTCGAGTTCCCGTGATCTCGAAGACTGGGCGACGCATTGAGATTCTGCTGAACGCTACTCCTCGATATAATGAGCATGGTGAAGTAAAGGGCATGGTGGGCATCGGTCAGGATATCACGGATCGTATCGCGCAAGAGCAGGAGTACACCCGTTTGATTGATACGGCAAATGCTCCGATTTTCGGTGTTGATGCGAACATGTGCGTCAATATCTGGAATCGGAAGGCTGCTCAGATCACCAACTACTCGATTGAGGAAGTCATGGGAGAAAACCTCGTCGAGACGTTTATCTCACCCGAGTTCCGACCAGTTGTTGCTGAAGTGTTATCTCAAGCGTTGAAGGGTGTGCAAACGGCGAACTTTGAGTTCCCTCTTATCACCCGTCCAGGCACGCGAATTGAGATCCTGCTGAACGCCACACCTCGGAACGATGCGAATGGAAATATTGTTGGTGTTGTCGGTATCGGACAGGACATTACGGACCGAATTGCGCAAGAGCACGAGTACTTCCGTCTGATCGATACGGCGAACGCGCCGATTTTCGGTATTGACACGAATGGCTGTATCAATGAGTGGAACCAGAAGATCGAGGAGATCACGGGGTACCACAAGTCCTCTGTGCTCGGTCTGTCGTTGGTTCACACGTTCGTGACGCTTGAAAGCCGTCAGCAAGTTCGACAATTGCTGAACCAGGCACTGATTGGCATTGATGTCGGTGAAATGGAGCTTCCGATGACCACCAAGAGAGGCAGCATTTTGGTATTGTTAGTGAATGCGTCTAGCAAGAAGGATATGCATGGTAACATTCGCGGTGCAATTGGCGTCGGTCAGGACTACACTGCTCGAAAGCAGATGGAGGAAGCAAAGGTGAACTTTTTGGCGTCATTTAGCCACGAGTTGCGCACCCCGCTCAACGGTGTTCTTGGCATGCTGGAGCTACTGAAGGAACAGAAGCTAGATGACGCTTCTGAGCGCTTTGTGAACATGGCGTACGTGTCCGGTTCACTGCTACTGAATCTTATCAACGATATCTTGGACTTGTCCAAGATTGAGGCTGGTCACCTTGAGATCACAGCGGCTCCCTTTCAAATGAACGACTTGCTTGACTATTCGATCGAAATCTTCAAGTTCAAGGCTCGCGAACGCAACATCAAGCTAGTGTTGAAATGTGATGACAACGTGCCTCAACTGGTAATCGGCGATGTCATCCGTCTTCGCCAAGTTTTGTTGAATTTGCTTTCCAATGCTGTCAAGTTCACAAACAAGGGATCAATCACAGTGACGTGTAGTGTCATTCATTCGCCAGATCTCCCACCAGAGTTCAAGAAACTGCTATTTCAGGTGATCGATACGGGCATCGGAATGGATGCCGAGGAGAAATCGAGACTGTTTTCACTATTTACGAAGCTTGAGCGCACGAGACAGAATAACCCCACTGGTTCAGGCTTGGGTCTTGCCATTTGCAAGCAGCTTGTGGAACTCATGGATGGACAGATTGACGTTGATAGCGAGCTGGGGATCGGCAGCAACTTCTTTTTTACCGTTATCGTTCGTCTGGTGGATGATATCGATCCGCGAGACTCGCTCTATGGCGAGGACGAACTGATAGGTGATCAACCTCTGCTGTCCCCGTCATCAAATGCTGATGGGTCAAGTGCAACAATGGACGGTGTATCATCTGGTGGCGCTCCGAAGGTAACCATCCCGTCTCATGCGCGCATCCTTGTGGTAGAAGACAACGAGTTCAACTGGGAGGTCGTCAAATGCTTCTTGCAAGAAGATGACCACTTTCTTCAGTGGGAAATGAACGGCCGCGATGCAGTGCGCGCGTATGTGCAGAACCCGTCAAGCTTTGACCTGATCTTTATGGACTGTGAAATGCCCATCATGGATGGATATACTGCAACGGCTGCCATCCGAGATTTTGAGAAAGACAACCGCATGACACCGATCCCTATCCTCGGACTAACAGCTTATGCCATGAGCGGTGATCGACAAAAATGTCTTGACGCAGGGATGGACGAGTTTATGGTCAAGCCCATTTCAAAGCTGAGCTTACGGAAAGCAATTCGTCAATGGATGCGCGTGCGATACAATGTCGGCCGGCATCCTGGTGAAGGACGAGGACGAATGCGAACAGAGTCTGCCTCAATGGCACTCAGCGGGCAGTCCACTCAGTCGTCCGCTGCTGCATCAGGATACCCGGGACCAACACCGACACCTCGGCCATCAATGGACTTTGATGAAATGAAGAGCTACAACGTAACTCCTCCGCCACGGTCGCGATCGGGCTCGCGACTTGCGCCTGCATCTCGCCATATGCAACAGCTTGATCTCGCACGGGCGATCTCAAACCTGGAACTTGACGATCCTCTTGCTATAGGATGTCATGGCGTAGTCAGCCGCGCCTCACTGCGTGTAGCAGGACCGACGACATCGATATTTAGCGTGGGATCTTCTGCAGGAGCGAACAGCTCGCGCTCAGGTGCCGGCAGCAGTCTTTTGACCTTCCGACGTGACGCTGGTGGAGCCATCGTCGACATTCCTGACTGGAAACAAGAGATCTCCCAGACATCAGCGACGTTACCGTGTCCAGCGAATGAAACTTTGTATGAGGCGGCAACGGGTGGTGTCACTGGAAGCGAAGGCGAGGCGCGATCACCAAAGCACGGAGCGTTCTCTCTTGACCCGACGGTGTGGAGTCACCCACCTTTCCTTGGCTCAGGTACGCGTGGCCCGCCGTCCTCCACCTCGTCGCCAACCAAGTCGATGCGGACAGGAGTCAAGTGGGCAGTGGCGCAAGGGAATTTGAGTTCAATGCCGTCCGTGGATGATGAAGGAGGCGGCGATAGTCAGCGAATGCAAGACGACCCCGTTGCTGCTATGATGGAGAAACTCAAGATCACAACGCCTCCTACGAGCGGTGAAGGTGGCGCCGAGGAAGCCGTTGAAGATCCTGAACAGCGGGTTGCTCGTATCGAAATTCCTGCAGGAGATCCAGTCGACTACTCTCTAGGGGTAACACAGTGTGGTGGACGAGAAGAGCTCTTCTTGAGCCTATTGGAGAAGTTTGCAACCAACAATTGTGAGCTCGTCATGGCTCGCATAATTGAGGCCCATGCAGTTCATGACCTACCGGTGCTGCGACGAGAGTCACACTCGCTCAAGGGCTCCGCTGCCTACGCTGCAGCTCTACGAGTGTCCAAAGCCGCATTCCGAGTACAGGTAGCTTGTGAGCTTGGACTGGAGCGCGAGGGCTCGAAGGAGATACTTGCGCTAATCGACGAGACGGTCTCAACACTGCGAAAGGAACATCGCGTGCTGCGGGGGTATTTGCAGCGCAATTTCGAGTTCGGTGCCAAGCTGACTTCTGGAGGGCCACTCTCGACTTCCTCATCTTCATCCTCGATTGTAGGGCTCAAGGGCTCTTCGTCTCAGCGTGCAAGGCAGAGTCGTGATGCCGCTGCTGCGAATGGCGGTCCGTGCGGAGTTATGTAAGATGGGCCGAGCTCTAATTGCTAATTCATGAATGCATCAACTTCTATTCTTGATTACTACTGTTGCTAGCTGTACCTGTTTCTTACTTGCACGACCATCGAACGCACAAACACCACTCCTACATTCAGACTACTTACGAGACTTGAGCAATCTCGTGCGAGAAAAGCTGTGTCTCGAGAAAACAGCGGAAAAACTGCTTTTCCGACGCTGGAAGATGGTGAAGAAAGCCCTCGCGGTCGAACACGACGACGTAGTCGAAGTCGTCCGACAGCACGAAGCGGAACTCATCGAGGCGACGCAGAATATCAGCCACTGCTGCCGCGAAGCAGGCGCGGACATGACGCTCTGGGAATACGCGAGATGATGATTGTGCGGACGTCAGGTAGTGGCACATCGGCACATAGTCGCTGAAATACACCTTCGGCTTAAGGAGCTGGAGCAAACCCGTTACGAGTGGGAGACGCACCGCATCCGGCAGCTGCGGGCGGACGTGAGCGCTCAACGTGTTGCCATCGAGGTCAGCGACTACAATGCCGTCACAGCTGCCCTCCCTTGCAAGCATGTCGAATAATTCTCGCCGGTAGCTGGCGTGGACACCAAAAAGATAAGGCGTTGGGCATTGGAGGCACTCCATCATGCTCTTGGGTAAAATTGGCGCGAATACGTGGCTCCACGACAAAGGAGACAGGAGAGCGCGAAGAGTCTCGCCAACACATGTTAGCACAGAGTATCGCGAGCTCACCAAGACAACTTGCCGCTCAAGCAGTAGGCAAGTGACCAACGCCACGATATTCTCGATGGACAAGCAGTTGAACAGCTCCTCCATTGAGAAGTCGCGGTAGGTTTCGAGCGACGACAAGCGACCATCCACACCAGTCGCTACGGAGAAGTCGAATGGCGCCACCAGCTCGGCCATCTGACGCGCCGATGGCATCCAGTGCGGGTCTCGCAAGTAATTCTCGTCCTCGTGAAGACTAGTGTGCAACGCATCCAACCGCCTCTTGAGTGTGTCGAGGATTGGGTACCGACTGATAATGCACAGACCCACCGGAACAAACACTTCCATGCCCTCGGTCTCACGAAGTGCAAGCTCCAGCGGCCCCAGCATCCTGTCGTCTTCTTGTGCAACATACCGCGTCAGGCAGGCGCCGTAGAAAGCCTTCTCGGAAGTGCCAATCGTCATATGGAAAAGTTTGGGCTCAGGACGCGTTTTGCTGCGAATTACTTCCGCGCCGCCGGGACAAAAGAATGCTTCAACGTGGTCAGGGATAGAGTGGTGGTGGAACATGTCACTTTCCTTCGACGCCAGAGTATGGAGAACCTGGGTAATCATTTCCGGGTCATCGCGGTTCGCCGTGTCGAGGCGAAAGGATACCACCGAGCTGATCAGCGACTTGCTCTGTGGTTCACCGCGCATTTGAGCTTGGAAAAGATCGCGAAGTGCGAACTTCTTGCTACGATCGCGTAGTGGCTGGTGAGAGGATACGTTCATACAGTGGAACAACTCCTCTAAAGTCGTCATACTACTCTCCGAATTGGCGCTGCCATTTCCGCCACGCGAACCACAACCATTGCCACTGCTGTGAGGAGATCGCAAGGAGCTCGGGGACGGCGACGCTGCCAACTCCCGCAGCGATCCTGACGGACTCAGCAACCGACTTTGATACGAGGCAACCAGAGACTTGAACGAGTCGCTCGCCATGAACCGCACAAAATGGTTCACTTTCAGGTCATAAGTGATAGCCTCTGAGATGCGTTTCACTGTACGCAACAGAACCTCTGCATCTGTGAGCGAAAAGCTGCCAGCTTCCAGGCAGCTTGTCACCAGGAGATCATAATCATTCAGCATTGTCTGGTCCGCGTCGCTCACAAACTGAACTGGTGTACTCGCGGTCGACGCCAGGTACTTGGACGAAATGCGACTACCCATTGTAAGGAGCTGTTCGATCAGTTCGCCTGGGTGGTGTGCAGGAGGCTCTACCGCTCGCTCGTCCAACAGGCTGCGCTCTTCTTCACTGTCATCTTCGCCTTCGTCGTTCCCAGCACTGTCATGACTGATGTCTTCCTTGGCAGCCTCGATGAAGGCCTCCAGCAGTGGCATCAGGTGGTATCGGTAGTCCATCCACAAGCTGAGCTGTTGGTGAGTGCGCTCTTTGAAGAGGAATACCCAGAAAACACTGCATAGCCGCCTGTTCGATAGCACGCGCTCCAGCGTCAGGAAGGACGTCGCCGACCGTCGTGCCCGCCGAGGGGTCGTCATGCCTGACGGAGAAAGCATCTGCGAAGACGTCGAACGAGTCGACAATGGATCAAATGTGACTTCGCGAGGCGAGTACTCACTGGCAGTGCTGGCTTCGGGCTCGCTGTGCTTGTCTTCTTGGGCATTCGCCTCCGCGTGTTGCTGCTGCTGCTCGTCACTAGATTCATCTTCCTCCTCCTCCTCCTCCTCATCGCCCTCTTCGCTCGACGCGGTGAACGTGATGCGTGTGTTGGCGATCAAGTCGGCGAACTCTTTGGTCCGCGCGAACTGCTCGAAGCGCGGCTGCAGCGCGCGCTTGACGGCGACCTCTGCGTCCTGGAAGAGGTCCTGCTTGGCCGCGAGCCCCGAGTAGAGCATGAGGTCGTTGCGCAGGAAGCGCCCGAAGCTCCACACCGACTTGTTGAGGATGCTAAGGTTCTCGGAGGCGATGTCGAGGAACGAGTCCTTGCTCATGAACTTGGCGATGATCTTGCTCGCGTACAGCACGCGCTTGGCTCGCCTGGCCTCGTCCTCGTCCTCATCCTCGCCCTCGCTCGCAGCTTCCGCGCGCTCCGCCAGCTCTCCGCCCGCGTGCGCAATGTGCGCGTGGTCGCGCGCGGCCGAGGGCGAGCGCAGCAGCTTCTTGAACTCGTCGATCTTTCTTGTCCGCCGCCGACAGGTACGTCAGGAACTGCGCGTGCAGGTGCGCGTCGGCCACGACCTCGTCCAGCGTCAGCGGCGGCGGCGGCGACGTCGCGAGCGCGGGCATGGCGGCGGCGCGGCCTTTCTCGCGGAGGCAATATGATGGAGGAAGGCGGCCTTTTCCCTCTCCCAGTTTTTTACTGTGTGGAGGGAGGAGCGAGACGGGATTGGCGGAAATTCGCAAAGGAGGAGCGGCGCGATTGGCGCAAACTGGCCTTTTTTACGGTTCGAAGGGGTTCCCTTTCTGGACAGGCCACCGTACTGTACAGTACTCGGCTGCGACCGATTGCGGCGCGCGGATGGAGCAAGCGCGGCGCGCAAGCAGCTCATAGTATTAGAACAGGCGCGAGGCGCGCGGGCCGGAGCCGGCGTTGGCGACGTGGCGCCGCTATCTTTGCGCTGCCTTTTTTGGTGGGACGCCGCGTGAGTAATTTCGCGCAATCAGAACGCAGGACGACAGCCTCCAAAAATACGTATCAGATCGGAGTATCGCGTTGTAGAGGTTCTCAGCTGCAACTGCTTTCCCCCTCAGGGCTGCGTATCTGTCCGGCAATCCAAGAAGAAGCCATGGCGGACCAAGCCGCCGCCGCCGCCGCCACTACCGCCGCCGCCAGACGCGGCCCCGGCCCGCGCTCAGCCGCGCGCAGACCCAAGCGGAAACCTGCCAAGCCCGAGGGAAAGGCGCCGGTGAGCTCGCAGCAGCCGCGCGAGCAGGACGCGCAGCCCTCGCCGCTCCAGCAGGCGGTGGACGCCGTGCAACATGGGCGGGACCAGGAGCTGGACGCGCTGCTGCCCCAGCTGGATGTGAACGAGCGCACGCCTAGCGGTGACGCGCTGCTGGTTGAGGCCTGTCGCTTCGCGCGCGCTGAGCTCGCGGCCAGGCTGGTCAACGAGCTCAAGGCCGATGTGAACCTTGCCAGCGCCAACAAGAGCGCCAACCGCGCGGGGATGACGCCGCTGATCGCGGCGTGCATGGCACTGCAGCCTGCCATCGTGGACGTGCTGCTTGGGAGCAGCGTCAAGGTGGACCTGCTCTTGGCTTTTGGCAAGGTCAATGCAGCCACGGTCTGCGTGCTGTTCAGCGTCCCCAATGGACGCACGGAAGAGCAGAACGAAAAGGCAACCGCCATCCTCGAGAAGCTGGTTGATTATGCTGCTCGTACCGAACAGCTCGAGGAATTGCTGGCAGCCAAGCCCGACCAAGTGAACCCCTTACTGCACGTAGCCGCGGCGCTGTCCAATTGGCGAGTTATCGAGCTCCTTGAGAAAAAGAAGGCGCACAGTGAGGTTGGACTGCACGCGGCACGCAATGCTCGCGGTCACACGGCGCTGCACTCGCTAGAGATGAATGCGTTTCAAGCGAGGAGCCTGCAAATGTGTGAACCGCCGAGACCCAACGCAGGTGGGGATAACGATAAGCATGGCAAGAAAGGACCAAAACAGCGACAAAATCGGAGAGGCAAGCAAAAAAAGGATGAACAAGAAAATAATGGGGTCGAGAACGAGCCCCAAAGTGAAGCAGGTCAGTTGTTGTGCATCGTTGGCGATGCATTTTCCTTCTTTTCAGGACACAACCAACCTTCCGATCTATACATTGATACAGATCGTCAGACCTTCACTCGCTCGCGTCCGATCCGCTCTGTTGAGGCTGAGCACGTGACGAAAACGGTGATCCAGCTCTCAAAATCAACCGGTGCGTCAGGGCTAAATGTGAACCGCATCGCACCTAGTCTGATTCGAGGTAACCTGCAGGTATTGCTGCCATTTTTTCGAGAAAGGGAGATAATGGTGTGCGTGCGATTTACATCAAGAGCCTTATATTGGCTGAGTTTGGTGTTGTGAGGATTGCCAACGAGGTAAAGGTTGGCTTTCTACAATTGTGTGTGATGACACCTCTCGGGATGCTCATACAACGGCTCTGTAGATCGCAGAGATCCCGGCTGAGCACCCAGAGAAGCCGGTTTATCTCGATGGGCTGCTATACAGTGTAACTGGTATGTATCCGCTCGCTGTAAAGAATCCGAACGAGTACCGGAATCTGTGGCAACGAGCTGTTTACGGCGAGTTGAAGCCTGAGAAAAAGCGACAGACTGGTACGTCACTGGTCGGCGATGCTGTTGCACCTCGTCAAGCTTCAGTGCCAGCGTTATCACCAGCTGCTTTCGTAGCGATCTTTGAGACGCTGATGTCTCACCGAAGTCTTTCAAGGCGGCTCAAAGTGTGGTCTATTATTTTGATGAGCGCACTTGGTCCGTACGAAGGGATCATGCCTCTTGGAGAAGAGAACCGGCCACCATTGGAGCAGTGCTCGAAGCTTTCTTTTTATCGCCGTATCAACGAGACGCTATACCGCTCTGGTACGTACTGCAACACTTCGCAGTTGTTCTGGTTGCAGAATGCTCAATGCTCAATTGGTCCGTCATTGCTGTGTTAGGCGTGAAGTTACTATTCAGTATCTTCGACCGAACTGATATCGAGGAAGACGAAAGCTATGACGAAGAGATCGAGTTCCACTTGATGATTGCACTTTTCGAGCACTTTCTGCAGTTTTTTGTCCCATACGCGCGTACAATTATCGAAGATAGTGCGAGCGAAGGCACGCCCGCGTCGCTAAATGTGTCAGAGAGCTTTCGCCGCGCAGTAGCTCCCGTCACAAATTTGTGGCCGATGCTTCGGGCTGGTCTTGAGAACCTAGATGACGCGATTGCATCTCCCCAGCGGTTCTCGCTGATCCTTCATATCTTGCAGATCTATGAGCAGCTCCAAGTAGCGTTTGACCACGACGCAAATAAGGCCCTCAACAAGCTTTTCAGGGTAAGTGGCAGGTGATTGCATCTCCGTATAGTTTGGAGTGAGCTTGACATCGGTGAACTTTTTTTTTCTCTTTCATCCAGATTATGAAGACTTTTGTGAAGCAGGAGGCGACCAAGAAGCGGGTCGACGAGTACGTTGTAGCTCAAGTACGATTGCTTCAGAGAGTGTCGAATGCCTTTCCACTCCCGTCTTCGTTCATTGAGAAGCTGGAGCCGCTTAAGGATAAAGTGGATATGCTGCTTCGGTCAGACCCCAAGATTCTGGGAGTCGACTTGTACGCTCTTGCAGCAGCGGGTAATGGTCTCGTACGCCTCGAGCACAAAGTGGACTATCTCGGTGTTCTTGCAGAAGAGCACAATGGATCGGTGTCGGTGTCAATCAGTCGAGCGTCGGGAGCCAATTATGTGGACTTCATTCTACAACAGGTGCTGAGTGCTGGTACGCGCCACCTCAAGGGCGAGCTCAATGTGACCCTTATCAACGAGCCCGGTGTGGGTATTGGCGTTGTACGCGAGTTTTTCCAAATTGTGCAGTCATGTTTCTTCAACCCTGAGTACAACCTCACAGGAACTGGAGGTCTCACAAAGAGTAAGCCAGCTCAGCATGTTAGCGAGATTGGGTCGAAGTGGCTTGAAGACGCCCGTGCTCAGACTTCACCACATGGAAGTGCGGGTCGCGGCGGACGAAAGAAAAACAAGCGCGAAGAGAAGCCCAAGATGAACGAAATGACATCCCTCTTTCCTCTGTTCGAGCTCATCGACACCATTAATAAGCGTAGCGATGATCTGCGCATTACTCGCCGCCGTCCGTTGGTAACAAAAGCAGTTCTGGATGGGAAGCGCGCGAATGGGGATCTATCACTTGCATTAAAGGACCTCGTGGTAGATAAGGCGCGTGACGACTCTCTAAAGAAGATTTACCAGTGCGTTGGGAGGCTACTGGGTCTGGCGATCCGCAATCACCAGCCTCTGGACTCGAGCTTCCCGCTTTCGTTTTGGAAATTCATGTGCAACAAAAAGCTGACCTGGCAAGACCAGTGTGAAGGCAACGACGTGTTTGCACGCAGCCTCCAGCAGATTCTTGACCACGATTTTGACACCGAGCCATTGGACTTGCAATTTGAGCATACTTCTGAGGTGGATGTTGTATCTGATGCCGAAACAAAGACCAAGATCGAGACAGTAACCATGGAGGTGGAACTACAGAGTAACAGGGGGCAGGAGAGGGTGACAAATGCCAATAAAGCCAAGTACGTGGAGCTTCGCGCGAACCAATACTTCTTTGGCACAGAGCTCGGGCTCTACGAGAAGATCCGAGAAGGGCTTCTGGATACCATCCGTCGCACGGATCTGCGGCTCTTTCAGCCCGCAGAACTTCGACGTGTGGTCCGCGGCGAGCGCAACATTGACATTGAGAGCCTCAAGAAAAGCGTGCTGTACTCCAGGGGAGCATCACCAGCTTATGGGGTAATCCAACGATTTTGGGAAGTCGTCGAGCAGTTTGATCAGTCGCAGCGCGCTCAGCTGTTGACGTTTTGGTCGGGTTCGCCTCTACCGCCTGTGTTTGGATTTGAGTCCAAGCATCGGTCGATGAATGCGGTGCGTGGCGTCGTGAAGCTGATTAATGCTGTTGTAGATGACTTATGGTTTCTTTTTTTTTTTATTATTATTGACTCTAGGACACAGCATGCTGGTATATTGATGTAGACCCCCGAATGGAGCCGAGCCAGTGTCCGATGGCTAACACCTGGTGCGTTTGCGGCGTAGTTTACAACCAGCTTGTTCTTGGACTTACCATGAATGGTTGTGTACAGCGACCGCAGGCTCATCATTCCAGACTACCCGACGGAGGCGCAGCTGAAGCAGAAGTTGTTGGTCGCACTTGAGCACGGCGCTGTTGGCTACGACCGCATGTAAACAGCTCTTCCGACGACTTGGAGTCACGATCATGATTTCCATTCCGTAGTAGAGATGGCGCGCCAACGTCCAATACAGAAGCCACAATTATCCGAAATCGACCCTAACGCTCACAACGAATCGGTAGACGGCGGCGCAGATACTCTTCCTGGCTCATGAAAGCGTGAGCTGGGACCAGCCTCAACGTCCGCCGTCGCCACACGGCGGTAGCCGCGCTGCTCGCGTTCTAGCTCTCCACCACCGAATAGCGAGCGCACAAAGTCGAGCAGCACGCTGCACGGACAGCAGAGGATCTGTCTCACTCGGGGGCTGGTTAGAAACTGCTGCAGCCACGACGTGCTCGACGTCAGCGAAGCAAGCACACCATCCCTTCCGCCTGCAATCACCACCAGCGTGAGACGGCAGTCAGTCCCAAAACGCGCATGGTACGGAGCTCTCTACCCGCAGCACCAGCGCCAGAGGAGCTCTTGATGGTGCCAAAGAGCTGCACGAGCGTCCCTGGCCACACGTCGCCCTTCTTGAGCAGCTTGCCGCGGTGGATGAGCCGCGCGTGCTCGCTGGCGAGCAGTACAAGGGTGAGCTCCTCGACTCCCACCACCTCCGCCGCCCCCCTACGGCCACGTACAGGTTGAAGAGCCCCGCCAGCACGCGCGCGGGGTCCTGGACGTCCCAGATGGACACGTTGAGCACGTACGTGGCGTTGCAGAAGCGCACGGACGCGGGCGCCGCCGCCTGCTCCGCCTGCAGCTGGTGCACCGCGCGCACCGCCGCGCCGCACGCCGGGCAGCGGTTCTTGCGCGTCGCGAGCGCCCGGCACAGGCACGAGAGGCAGAACTCGTGCGCGCAGTCGGTGAGCGCGCGCGCGCTCGGCTCGGCGGGCAGCGCGCGCTCGCACAGCAGGCACGGCAGCGCGTCCGCCATGAGGAGGATCTCGAAGGTTCGGGTGGGTCGGAAGCGCGGCGCTGATTCGCCATTGGCTGAAACGCAGGCTTAACGCGGGCTGCGATTGGGTATAATGAAGATATATACTTGGCAGTTTGCGTATGTAATGAACGCGATAACTACAAAAGAACGTAGTCGCGCGTCACGAGGCGACGTGTCCTTATCAAGGGTGTAGTATAGAATACAAATGCCGAGATTAATATTTTGGCGGGAACGATCTCGCTAGTATACTAGAATCAAGTCGCCTCCATACGTGCGTTGCAGCAATGACCGAGATGGAGCCGTCGCTGCAGGCGTCGCAGCTGGTGGAGAGCGCCGTGCCCGCGCGCTGCGTGGCGGACGGCGCACCGGTGATGCTGGGCATCGACGAGGCGGGGCGTGGGCCCGTGCTGGGCCCCATGGTGTACGGCGCGGCCTACTGGCCGGTGGCGGACAACGAGGCCATGAGCGCGCTGGGCTTCGACGACTCCAAGGCGCTGACGGCTGAGAGCCGAGAGGCGCTCTTCGACAAGATGAAGACCACCGACGGCCTCGGGTGCGTGCAGCGCCTGTAGCGCTGACGCGGGGGTCGAGCGAGGTTGAGCTGACGAAATGTGGCGTAGCTGGGTGGTGCGCGTCATCTCGGCGGCCGAGATCTCGGACAAAATGCAGCGGCAGACGAGCAACCTGAACGAGATCTCCCGCGACGCGGCCATCCAGATGATCCGAGCTGTGCAGGCGCGCGGCGTGAACGTGACGCAGGTGTTCGTGGACACGGTGGGCGACCCGCGCTGGTACCAGACGTTCCTCACCAAGCAGTTCCACGGCACCATCCAGTTCCGCGTCGAGAAGAAGGCCGACAGTCTGTTCAAGGTGAAGTGCTTGCCATGCGTGAGTCATTGCTCCCTGGGCATGTTCTTACGTCGCAGACTCACTAAACAGGTTGTCAGCGCTGCGAGTATCGCGGCCAAGGTCACGCGCGACCAGATCATCTCGGACTGGAAGTGGGAGGGACCGGTGCTGAATCTGCCCACCGACTTTGGTTCGGGGTACCCCAGCGACCCACGGTGCGCTCGTCGGCCTTAGCGGAGCATGCACCTCGATCTTACGCGCTCTTCCGTTTTGCACTGCAGAACCAAGGCATGGCTGACGGAGCACATGGACGACGTGTTTGCGTTCCCCAACATTGTGCGCTTCAGCTGGGGCACGATCGAGCCGTTCCTGACAAAGGCTGTCAAGGTCGAGTGGCCACACGACAAGGAGCTCGACAAGGTTGGACCTCGTCGTCTGCTTTGTTTCAAGTGCATGCATCGCTAACTGCCTGGTGCTCTCCTGCAATATGTTCACACTGCAGGCCGCTGCCCCCGTCGGCACGCAGTCCATCACATCGTTCCTGCAGGCCAAGCCGAGCAAGTCCAAGGCGAGTGCACGCGCCGACTTCTTCACGCAACGGCAGCTACACCACGTCACAGATTTCTAGAAATAGATTTCCTCCAATCAAAGTTCGTTATTCTTCGCGTTTTCACCCAATCACATCGCTCTATAAAAAAAATCAGAAAAAAGTCACCACCTTGTCAGAAGACGATCGAGCGAAGACGCGTCGCGACGCTTAGGTGACGTGGTGTCGCCGCCTTCCTGGCGGCTCCTGACAGCTCTCCGACGGTGCGACACCCTCCCCCACCCATCCTGTTTCGCTCAACGTCCTGCGCATCCGATCGCTGGTCTTCCGAGCTCTATCGACCGCCTGTAGCGCTCGCAATCGACCGAGAAAGGCCGACATGGCAAGCAACGTCCTCGTGCCTGAGTGTCTACGCCGCGGGAGGCTGCGCCAGTTCAGCGCCACGTACGGCGGCTGGGTGTCCATCAAGCTGGTGCTGCTCTCCCACGCGCTCGTGGTGGACCCTGACGCTGACGCGCCCACTGCCGTGAGCGTGACGCCACGGAAGCGCCGCAACTCGCTCAAGATGTGGATGGACTTGTGCCTCGTGGAGAACATTTCGGCCGTTCGTAAGGTGGACGCAGAGGCCGAGAAGAGCGCAGCTGCTACGCGCCGAGTGAGCCACGGCAACGAACGAGGCGGTGCGCCAAGACACGTGTTTGTTGTCATCACGGAGCAGCCCAAGGCTCAGGAGTTCCGCTTCGACGCTGAGAGCGAGGATGACAGAGAAGAGTGGGTGCGCTGCTTGCTGCTTGCCAAAAAGCTGCAGAGCGTGAACGGTGCGAAGCGTGGTGCCGAAGCGACTGCAGCAGGTCCCAGGACCCCATCAAACGACGTCAACAGCCAGCTTGGTGAGTAAATGCGTTGGATCAACCGCCAAAGTGCAGATGAACTGATTCGTGCTGTTCATAATATTTCTGGCCAGCATTCCTGCGCTTTGCATCAAGCGGATCGGAGGACAGCGACTCGGACTCGGAGAACTTGCCTCCCTCGATTGAACTGGGATCTCCACAACAGCACAGTGTTCGATCTGCCCAGAGCGCCTTCTCTTCCAGCAATGCGGGAGTGGCATCGACAACTGTCAAAGTAACGCACTGATTCTTGATGCATGTTTTGGGTGCGCGCCTGCGCTCTCTGTATTAACGTACAGCTCCTTATTGACTTGTTTTATTGTCATTTCACACGAACTATCTCAGTCGCCCGTATCCACTCCAGTCACTTTGACAATCCTGGCTATCAGGATTACCGCAGAGGATGGAGCGAGGTGCGTCTACTGGAATTGGAAACGGAAACGGTGTGCTCAACCACTGATGGCAACATTCTTGTCGGTCGTGTACGGGGCTCGTATTGCGCAGTATTTCTGCGTCGATTCCGCTAGGATCTTCTTCGCTCGATACCATCTCTGTGCATCGCATCAAATTTGATGCCATCCAGCAAATGCGAAAATATCACGTGGGTCTCCTCCGGAACGACAAGCGTTGTGTGAATGAGCTTCAGAGCGACAAGCATTCCAACTCAGCAACTCTGAGTCTCCAGGATCTCGCATCTCGAAGCCCTGACTGGTTCATGCTCGTGCACGAAGAGAAAAAGCTATGGCTTCAAGACGAGGAAAGACCAATCGGTGCATATCTCCCCGATCTTGCAAGCGTCAAGAAAATGACGCTCGCTCTGCGTCCCGCTCACGAGATGCCTCATCCAACGTTACGACTCACGATCTCCGATGCCAAGAACAAGGTCAGCGACCTTACCCAACGAGAGTACACAGCTTATATCATCGATGTAATCTTCAGCGACATGACGTGGCAGCTCGCTCGGCGGTTCAAGGAGTTTGCCACGCTTCACGATCAGCTCGCAAAAAAGTACTCTGGGCAGAATGTTTCCCTACCAGTGTTACCCCCAAAGCACGTGTTCACACCACGGGAGGGCGAGTTTGTCGACCGACGGCGACTTCAGCTTGAGCACTATCTGCTTCGATTGTTGATGCACCCCGTTGTTGGTAACGATGTATTGCTGCTGTCGTTCCTCGGTGTGGTTTCAACGGCGCGCGATCCAGAGCTAAGTCAGAGTCGTATGGGTGTGTTGCACGTGACGTCGTTACACAACAGCCTCAACTATGGCGATATCTTACTTTTTTCGTGCAAGTTTGGCGCCAGTGTTTTGCAACGCACGGTAAGTTGAAAACACTTGGAAACCCTTCCTTTACTCCAGCACTCATTCTTTTTGTGTGTGTGTGTGTGGCTGTACCTGCGCAGTTCACAGGATCAAAATATGATCATGTCGGGATTGTTGTTCCTGGTGCTTCCCGGTCACTACTGAGAATCATGGAGGCGACGTCTGACGGCATCCAAGTTTACTCACTAAAACTTCGTCTCATGGCATACTCTCGTGAGGTATCCAACTCGATCATTGTGCGGCGATTCAATGCAGAACGCACTCCCTCGCTAGTTGACGAATTGAGTCGATTTGTCGAACGCGTCGAGGGGAACCCGTACAGTATCCTCGGGATCTTGCACTCTAGTGGAGAATCCGATCGAGCGATTCAGGACTTAATGGTGTCCAGTGCCAGCGATAGTTCTAGCGACGACAATAAACGGGAGGGCGGCATGGGAACTGATTTCAGGACTGCTGAGAGCAGCTACGGTGGTTCAGCAAGCTCAACGAGTTCCTCGTATAGCACATCCATGAGTTCACCGACAACGTCCGGACGTGGTCGCATGAAGACTTCGAGGAAAGCAAAGAAGCGCAAATACTTTTGTTCGTCGCTAGTAGCTTCTACGCTAAAGCAGATTGGATGGTTGGACACTACTCGGAAGTCCAGCTCATTTTGGCCTGGGAGCTTTGAAGACGGAGGAGAAGTTGAGAAGTTGCTAGCGCCAGGAGTTTTGCTGGGTCCCGAAACGCGGGTGGACTGCCGGATTGTCGAAGTCGGCCTAGCAATGCCAGACAACAAGCAAGGTTAAACCAATCGTATTTACTGTCTCTGTCCTTTAGAAATTCTCATCAAAAAATGTCTCGAGCTTCTTGGCGAACGGGAGATATGGATTGGCGTTCCGATATACTGCAATCGCTGCAAGCGCTTCGATGAACTCCGAGTACACAAACTCGCACTCGGCTTCGTACCCATTGATGGAAGAAGCAGTTGTTGCAATCTCGCCATCTTGCTGGACGAACGCAACGAGTTGCTTGATCCGTCCATGTGGAAATAGCGCATCAATGAGGCGGCGATCCTTGAGTAGACTCTCAAAATCGCCTAAGTCCATTAGCTTCCCTCGCGAGTTCGGATTTTTGTTGCGTTGAGAATACACACCAAAAACGCGCTTGAGTTTCTTTTCTTGAGCCTTGCAGACATTTTGAACCTCGGGGTGGATCATTTGCTTCTTGAATGCAAGTCCTTGTTCTTGAAACTTCTTTGTGAGTGGCACAACCTTTTCTATCACTAGCTCGGTCACACTTGCTAAAAGTGAGGTGCCTCCGCCCAAAATTGCTGCAGAAGCATCTTTCCTCCTTTGTAAATTGTGGAAAGCTACTCGAGTTAGCGCCTCAAAGAACTCATTCGGAGTGGCTCCTCGATCATCATCTTCATCAATATCAGCGGCATTTGCTGCTGATCCTGCAGCAGTTCCAGATGAACTGCCACTTGTTAAGCCGGTGTTGTCACTGACTTGTCGTGATTGCTGATAAATCGATTGCAGTGTCGACCGGAGGATGTTTTTCTTGTCTGTAACGCCAGCTTTTGTCATCACTTTAAGAAACTCTTGTTCTAGTATCCCTTTACCACCAGCGGCGCTGCCGTAAATGCGGAAAATCTTGATAAGATCCAGTACGTTGTCCTTGAAAACTTGCTCGACTTCACGGAACTCATCTTCATTCTCGCACAATGGGAGCAATTTGGATGAAGGCAGCGATACCCAAGCAGCAAGAGTTTCCTTTTCTAGCGCAACAGAGATGTTCGAGTCTTTCCCCAGTACTCGCCGAGAAAAGTCGTTATAGGTATCGCGGATTACGGTTTGCTGGTGCCACTGCGCAATCTGTCGGATTGCCCTCCCAATCGCACCAAACCGATTGAAGAGAAGGCTAACACGCCTGATTTTTGCAAGAAAAATGAAGAACTGCTGTTGAGCAAACGGATCCATCTCGTCAGTGACAAGTGCTTGCTTAACCTTTTCCCATTGTGGCTGGAAGAAATTATAGTTTAGTCGATAATTTGGAGACAAGCCTAAGCCCGGAGCTATGAGGTTCGAGTGGAGTTGATACAGGTATACCGCGTAGGCATAGAGCGAGTCAAAATCGTTCAGTAAAAAGGCATCACGGCTGATCACATCAGCAGGTAGCTCAAGCACGCGTTGAGCAATCTTAAAGTATTGCTTCAGCTGCAGCAATGCAGTGGGTGATAGAGTTGTAGAAGTCAAGGTTTCTGCAACCATAGAGGTCGCATTTCCGGTTCCTGACTCATCTCGTGTGCGTTGTAACTCAGCAAGGGCCTCCGGTGACATATGGCAAAGGAGCTTTAGCATAACGCCAGGGCTCGAAATAGCAGCTCGCAGTTCTTGTAGCCCTTTGACTTCTTTGAATTGTTTTTGTTTGTCCTTTGACCGTGGTTTCTCTGGTTGTTGCACATCTCCGGCCTCGTTCTTGTCTCCTTCGCTACTACTATTTACACTCTGTATGACTTGGGGCTTTGGTATGGCCTGTCCTGCACTATGTGCAGCCTCAAACGTTCGTCTGCGCTGAAAATTGAGCCATTGAATAAGGGATTCGGACGGCTTCATTCTGCCAAGCTTTTTCTTTGTTTGCTCTAAAATGTCGTCGAACGAATCTGCTTCATCACGTATAGGATGGTTGTCCAAGCCAGTGGATATTTGGCCACTTCTCAATGCTTCGAGCGTGGCGTGTCCGTGAGCTTGATCGAAAAAATACCCGGCGGTGATCGGATACATGTCTTTGAGAGCGAGTACCTCTATTCAATTGAAATCGTATAGGGTTAGTTTTATGGGGTGATGGAAAATACTCTTTAACCTACCTTGGACATCACGGTCCGCCCAGTGAAGGGTGTGCTGCAAAATTTCCAGCAATGAGTCACCCGCTGCAAAGATCAGCTTTTGAGACTCGCGGTGATTTTCTTGCAGACGCTCAATAACCTAGATATGACCTCGGTTAAACGTGGCATACACAGCGCTAGCAAATTGATTTCATAATCAAGCACTTACTCTCAATGATTCCTGCGGAGACTCATTCCTGTATCCATGTTCTCACGGTCATTCACGATGAAGTGACTCATGGAATAACAAATGGGTAGAACGTACAACTCTTTTTCGTAGTGTTGCTTTGTCTGCTCAAGCTTCTCCTTTGCTCTCATTCGCATAAATTTTTGCCAGTAGCCCCACATACGACGAAGCTTTGTTTGCTCATTCCTGATATGTAAAAAGTAAGCATTATCCACTTTCCCGCAGCAGCGCCAACACCGTACCGTTTCGACGCAATAATCAACTTTTGAGCCCTCTCGTCAGTGATTCGAGCGACATGGCCTCTCCAAAGCTGGAATGCGATTTGTCGATTTTTATCTTTCACTTGAAGGTCATTTATCCGGATCATCCGAGCTATCGTTGCGGCATGCAGCATATCGCTAGCATTGCAATGCTTCCACGCACGAAATACTATTCGAACCATTTGTTCCCGCAGCAAATTTATCGTGCGGCTCATCATCATGATAGCTGTCCTCGCTCGTACTAGTCCAGCTTCCTTTAACTTCCCTTCTACCCTCATTGCAACCCGATCAAACCTCGCATAGTCCAATATCTTCTTCCCTAGCTGTGAAACACCAGCGCACATTAGTAAAGGTGAACGGATGAGAGAGAGAGAGAGAGCAAATTTCACGATATATACCTGGTCTGGCTTGATGAGGGGCTCCATTGTAAGGATCATGTCAATGAGATACTTGAGTCGCGGAGCGTCGCTCATTCGTGAAGATCCACAAAACGCGCACTGCAAAATCCAGACTAGCTTCGTGGAGTTGCAAAATCCGCATGTTGTTGTCTGCTTCGAAGATAAAAGGGGGTTCTTTGCTTCACTTGGAGGCGTCTCCGTACTGGTAAACGTGACGAAGGGAGTAAGACCGCGCTTATCAACCCGCCCATGAAACTGTTTCCCGCCGTCTTCGTAGATAAGAGTACCGAGGGTGTCTCGAAACATCTTCTGCAACTGTCGCTTTTCAACGTCATTAGGGCCAGAAGGAAAACTAGAACTGTCAGCATTTTCGCTAATGCTAGTGTGGCGCGGCTCACGGTGCTCTTCTTCTCTTGTATTATCACCAGCTTTACCTAAGGGAGAAGTGTCCGTTAACTTCCGCGAGTCCTTCTTTGATGAAGAACTTATAGATGTTGATGTTCGGTGCTGAGCAATTGTCAGCTCAGTTACCAAATACTTTTGCCCCGAGCTACCACGATGCTGCTGCAACAATGGATGAGGAATTAGCACGCTTGGTCTCACAAACGTTTTCTCCGGCCACATGGAGTCTATTGCTTGCTGGTCTTCTACACAAGGATTTGACGACCCATTTGCACAAGCTTGGTGAGTTTTACTACCGAGAACAGGCGAGGCTGTGCTGGCTCGTTGTACTTGGAAAGATTGGATTGGTTCTAGTTGTCGAGGTGCTGCAGCTGGTGACGCTGGTGCCTCCTTGTTGTTGAGCCTTTGCATGTCGATAGAATGGACTGAGCTCCGCACTTCATAAATAAAGTAGCCGACCAAGAGTCACTGAATGAGCTGTCCGTTTCGATGACGATAAATACATCAGCCATCTATCCGGTATGAAACGATCCCGCGTGTTGCAGAAGTAACAATTACAAGGAGAACACATGTCAGCAGGAAACTTTGGCTTTGAAGCCGTCGCAGTTGGCGGGCAATCTTTCGCGACCGATCTCCTCTTTAATGTGGATGATGTGCGCGCACGATGCATAGCTGGGATTGCTACTCAAGCTGCGCTGGTTCAGTTACTACGTTGCCGGATAAATCTAGAAAGAGACTACTCTAGCGAGCTTACAAGGATGGCAAAAAGGTCCTTCCTTGAGCAGCATGAGTACGCCGGGGACTTTAAAGATGCTCTAATTGCTCTGCGCTCACAATACATCAACTCAAGTGTTCAGCACCGCAATTTGGCTGACAGCCTGAGTGAAGGGGTACTTGATCCACTTGAAAAATTTCATCTTTACAGCACTCAGAAGCTAGATCAGCTCACAAAGCTCACCGCGCATATCAAGAAGCAAGCCAAGGTGCATTTGCGAACATGCGTGAGTTGTTGTCAAATACTATGTACTTACCACTTAAATGGTTTACAGACGGCCTTGGACGAATACAAAAAAGAGTTTGCAGGATTTGAAAAACGGTTTAGGGATGCTGCGTTGGCGTTTGCTACAGCAATGGACCGAGGAATTTCAAGCACTATGATTGAGAGTGAATATCACAGCTTGCTTGATCAACATTCGTCTCATGAACTATCAGCAAGTCATCAAAAAAGCAAGCAGTTATCGATAACAAACAACAACAGCCAACGATTTGTCCATTGGTTACTTTCTTACGATCAGCAGAATAAGGGACGTGTAGGAGACTCGACTGCTCACTTGATAATGGTGAGATGATACGGCACTTTGCAATCAAGGATTTTTTCGTATCTGTACTAACTTGGATACAGTTGGCAGAGCTGGATCGGCAAAAGTGTCGTCAGACGTGGAAAAAGGCTGAAGACAGCTTTGTCAGTACGTATCAGACGACTCAATCAGTTCTCACTGAATACCAAGTAAGTAGACAGTGTATAGTCGTTCGCCATAATTGTGCCCAAGAAACTGCTTACGATTTTTCATGGACTAGCATATCGCCGAACATCGAGTCACTAACCTTGTCACCAGCATCCAGAAACAAATTGTATTTGAATCTTCGGCCCTCGCCAATTTGCAGGTACCAAATTCTTACTGAACGTTTCGGTAAGATAAGCTTAGAGAGCTTGTGTTTTGCGATCTATTAGTACGACTGGCAGATGCTCGCATCCAAAGTAGAACGCATCCCACCAGATGCAGATGTCCGCGAGACAGTCGCAAAACAATCGAGTAAAATGGAGCTTCGAGATATGACGGTAGCGGAACTTTGGACCGACGCATTTCAAAGCGCCACATTGACCACAGCGACGAAGCGATGTCCACCACTTACGCCGGCACCACTTGGAATATGCGACATAGCACGCCGAAAAATCCCGTTCGATAAAACAGCCAGTCGGACTCCATTGAGCGAAGTCTTGGTTATTCGAGATTCCGCGAAGATACAACCATCTAACGAAACGAACCTAATGCAGACTTCCCTTTTGGTTGACTGCCCAGGATATTCAGCTCACAATGACAACAATCGAGTGGTACGCGCTGTCGATGTTGCACGAGCGATTGCTCGAGCCTACGAATGGCGTGCTCCGAGCATAGTGCTTGCAACCTTTGAAGCCAAGTCACAGTTGAACCAAAGCAAGTTCCAACATTTCGACCTAGATGTGACTTCCGCAACGGCATTCACAGATCAATCTGAGTCATTTCAAGACAACCCAGCCGATATCCATGGATAAACCAACCGTGCTGGCAATTCGAGAGCAAGGTGTATTGTGGGATAGTTCGTATCTCTTCATGAAAATACAAGAACAGTGTTTATTTCTCTTTGACCAAGATAGATGTATAATCATTTGTTTCCTGGTATAAATACCATGCGAATGAGCGCGTGCACACCAGCATCATTCCCAGAATTAGCTCACCTGCTGCAGACCACGAGGTTCCTTTGAAGTGGCGCTGCTTCGACTGCGACCCGAAGCTGCTGTTGAAGCCCGCAAGCATTGCAGGCATGGAGGATTATATCCGGGGCTTGCTTTGTGGGTACCTGACGGTTCAATCAGGAACTCGAGATGAGACGGCAACCCGCCAGCGAATGTTTGTTGTGCTCTCAGATTCGCGAATGGATTTTTACGACATTGATCCCCGACCAGAATTCAAGACCAAAATCTCCTACGCATACATATTCAAACGGGGCATCACTCGAGTTCACTACTATGCTGAATTGCACCCACGAGCGCCTCCCCATTCTCTCTGTTTGACAACGGAAAAAATTACGGACGTCTACATTGCAGAATCGGAGCGAGAAGCTGCTCGTTGGTATGAGCATCTAAATGAACGGCTTGAGGCTCTTGCGGCAATGATAACAGGCTCGCTTCTGCTAAGGAAAGAGCTGTCGGAAGACCAACAGTTCAAGCGACTCGTATTTAAGACCAAATACAGATGGAAGGCACGATACGTAGAGCTCGGTCGAGCATCCATACAATTTTGTAAGAGCTCCGAGCGTCGCTCAAAGTCTATGAAGCAGTTTACGCTCACGGGCTCAAGCTACGTGAGCGAAGAAGGGCCAGAGTACCTGAAGCGGCTGCGCGTATTTGCATCATACTCTGTACCAGTTGTTCCCAGTGCACGCGTTGCACGGCACCTCGAGCGATCGGCACGATACGCTCAAGATCAAACCCACGTAACCAGTAACAGCTTCCGAGCAAGTCTATCAGGGGCAGTCAAATACGCCGGTATCAGTGTATACTACCCGTTCATCGTTGCAACAGGGGAAACATTCTTGATTCTTGCAGCGGTATCACAAAAATCGCGCGAAGAGTGGATAACAGCAATTCGCATGCGAATCATTGCACTGAAATACCGGCACAATCACTCAAAAGATAGAGAGTGTGAGCAGGTTTTGCCGAAACTTCAAGGGTTTGTGGATGCACAGCCGAAGCCAGGTGCTGATTGGAAGCGTTTGTGGGTGGACCTTGACAACGGGATCTTGCGCCTGAAGTCAAACGAGCGGAAGCTAGGAGCGATCGTCGAAACTCGGCTCATTCCCACCTGCCAAATTACACCAACATTTAGCAAAGCCAATGCGTTTGTTGTGAGAAACTTGGGTGATGAGATTACGCTCGCGCCAAGCGGTGAGCGGGAGACATCCCGCTGGATGAACACTATCCTAGACTCAGTCAACACGGCTGAGCTTGCGCAGTACCAACGTGCTTTCGAACCTGAAATCCAGCAGCTACTTCTCAACAGTGTCGTTTACGCACTTGTTGTTCAGTCTTCCAGCAGTGCTGGGCTGATTTTCGAAAAGGTAAACAAGCGGGTCGTGGTCATATCCCACCGCTTCCCGCGCCAGCGGAGTTCGAAGCAGTATGGGATGCACCAAAATAAATCTGTAATGGGGCTTCCGCTCTTTTCTCACCGCCAACAAGAGATTATTCCTCGTCCACATATCGAAGAATGGATACCTATGGACGCGTCTCCCATTTCGAATCCGATCTCTACACCCAGTTCGTCAGAAAATAAAGTGAGCGATCAAATCGAAGTAGAGCAGCTGCCGATACCTCCAGGAAGTGTGTTGGTGGGTATCCAGCACTTCGGAATGTTGTTTGACACATTCGAAAATATGTGGCACAAGGTTCGTCAAAGGAGGCCTGTGTTCACCTGCATCAAAGATAGCACACCCCAGCCAAAGCAGCCTATGCGCTTAATCTTTCGAGCGCCTGTGATCAAAGAAGGCCTGGCACAAATGAAGTACCGACCTGGCGACGATTGGGCAATCGCAAAATGCCACCTCAAAAACGGGAAATTGCGGATAGATTGCCAACAAGGCCACGAGATTTTGCTTTTCCCACTCAGGTTTTGTCGTGCTGAACTAATCAATGACGAGAACTGCCCTAACTGTATCAAGCTCATGCAAACAGAACCAACGCAGAGTTGTGACAAATTGAACTGTGTATCCGTAGCAGCGGATATGCTTGGAAGAACGAAAGCCGTTGAAACTTTCATCAAGTTTGAATCTGAAGCCGATCAGTTCGTTTGGTTTGAATTGTTGCTGCTCGAAATTGCAGTAGCTCAAGCTGGCCCAAATTTTCCGATGAGAACTATGTCAATCAAGCAGGCTGCTCATCTCGTATCTTCTAAGAGGAAGCTAAAGAACAAGCTCCCGTCACCTGCTGGGTACATGAATGATCAGGAGCGAGCCTTTCGCAACTGTTACGTTGTTGGAACCCGATTGAAAGACATCGAGAGTAATGTTGCTGGGTTTGACATAAGCTCTGTTCACAAAAAGAACGAGTTCAGCGAGCTTTGTGAAAGCTGTGGAACAACGAGTGGCGACGCGTACCAACACATGTCAAAGCCAAAAGATCCTCGCCAGGATAAACCTAGCCCACCCTTGGATAGCTATGAAATACGTGCACTCTATGATGCTATCAGTGCCTTGACAGGTGGTCAGGTTGGAATCCCCGAACTTGCTGAAACATTGGATCAGCTAACCCAGCATTTGCGTAATCCGTCCGAGAGCGACCTATCGTCGCGCAGACGCTCGTCAGTTGGTGGGCTCCTTGGTAGTGGCTTTTGTTCAGCTGTTCATGCTCTGAAGGCATCTTCTGCGGGAGATGGCAGGATTTCGGTTGGGTTTGAGGCTTTCGAGGGCATTGCTAGTCAGATCGAGCAGCCTGCTGTACTCGAACTAGTACGACGATTTATCCGCGGCGAGGTGCATTTCATCTAAGGAAACAATATTACGTAACGAACTGATGGCTGGATTTCACTTCATTGCGTCGGCTTGGCTTGCCAGGAACTCTTGCATGTCCCTCAAATTGTCAAACCACGCGCTCCACTTGTCGAGATCTTCTGATAAATCTGGCTCCTATTTCTCCAAAGTCACGCCGATTAGACCACCGACGCAAGTATCGTACACAACAAACGAACTTTCTCACAACCTCAAGAACAAACACAAACTTGTCGTCCTGATAAATCTCCTTGAAACCCAATGCGAAGAGGCATTGATGCCCACCATCAAACTGGCCGATGTCCGCGTGAAAGTTGGCATTTTCTTTGGGAATATGCCGAAGTGCTGCATTCTCGGGAGATGAACATATGTTCGAGATGACTGTCAGAAGCTTCTCGAGTGTGTTTCGATATGCTTGCTAGACCAATTAGCACGCACGTTAGCCCCGCAGCCCATTCGCACCCCAGGAAATGCGTTACTCACCTTGTTCCCCGTGCTTTGTTGAAGCATTCCCAGCGCTCTCACCAGCGACTCTTTCCCGGGAGTAAACTGTGCGTTGAGCGCTTCACGGCGTTGCTGCTCCTCTCGCTCAACTCTCTCTCGCTCCAGGCGCTCTCGCTCCCTCTGTTCGCGGACAAGCTGCGCAGCCCTGGCAAGTTCCTCGACTCTCTTCCTCTCGAGCTCTTCCTCTCTCCGTCTCCTTTCCAGCTCCTCCCTTTCAATCTCCAGCCGTTGCCTCTCCTCCTTCTCTTTCCTCTCCATCTCGGCCCTCATCTTCTCCTGCGCCTCCTGCTCTTCTTTCTCCGCCTCGGATCGACCAAACTTGTCCACGCAGCCCATGGCGGTCTCCAGCAGCTGTTCCTCTTCAACAACGCCTCGCAGACCGTCGTACTGAGCCAGCATCGCTTGCACCTTGGCCAGCATCTTGGGTCCGAAGCGCGGCGCCTGCGTCACCGGGTCCTTCATGGCGCAGCGCGCGCGGAAGCGCTCGACCGACGCGCTCACCTCGCCCTCCAGCGCCTCGCGCACCTCTGCGAGCGCGGCCTGGGCCTCCGCCACGTCCGCAGCGTCACGAGCGCGGCCATCCGCAGCTGTGAAGCGCTGCAGCGCCGCCACGCGCGCCTCGAGCGCCGCCACCGCCGCCGCCGCCGCCCGGAACTCGCTCATTCCAAAGTGGTCATGTTCATGAAAGTACCGAAAATATTACTTGCTTTCAGTATGTGATACTTTCGACAAGAGATTTCTGTCCGCTTCCTGGATCAAGTCCTGGATTGATATCCATACTATCAAGTAGTCAAAGTATGACTACTGGGTAGTCTCTTGGATGCCGACGCCACATCGAAACGACGCGGGGCGCTTCAACGTGCTTGAGCATGGCGAAGCGCCGAGGCAGCGATGGCTTCGGAGTTGGAAGCAGTGGAGGAGGCACTAGCAACAACAACAGCAGTAACAACAATGCACCGAGCGTGCTGCGAATCAAGATCATCTCGATGGGCGACAGCGGCGTGGGCAAGAGCTGCGTGATCAAGCGCTTCTGCGAGGAAAAGTTTGTGAGCAAGTACATCTCGACCATCGGGATCGACTATGGCGTCAAGCCCGTGGTTGTGGCTGGTAGTGAGGTCCGCGTGAACTTCTGGGACCTGTCAGGACTGCCCGAGTTTTTAGAAGTGCGGAACGAGTTCTACAAAGACACCCAGGGCGGCATCCTCATGTTCGACGTCTCCAGCCGCAAGAGCTTTGAGGGTCTGGACGGGTGGCTGCGCGAGGCAGCCAAGTTTGGCGCTGGTAAGTTTCCGTGTGTGCTCTGCGGAAACAAGGTCGACCGTCACCGCGTCGTCACCGAGGACGAAGCCCGCGCATTCGCTCAGTCGCGCGGTTTTGAGTACTTCGAGACGTCAGCGTGCACAGGCGTGAACATCAGCGAAGCGTTCCACTCTCTGTTTTCAAGAGTCGTGAGGGAGCTAACGAGATAGTGGTGTGGATAAAAGCACTGGATCTGTTCATCACGAATGCACCAATGACTAGTAGAGGTAGATGCTGTACGCGGTCGTGACGCAGAACAAGCCATCCTGCAAGATCAACACATTTGAGGATCACTTCTTCGTGATAGACTGAGAGTACAGCTTACATTCGAGAACGTCTCTGACGCATAGCAATCAGTCTCGGCGTCCCAAAAGCACCGGCATCCCATCCTTGCGGTCAAGTGTCAGATACCAATACAGCTGCACTTTCATTGCAAACACCGCAAGTCTCACCTCACGCCCTCGCCGCGCTGCTCACCGATGACCACTTGCACCACATATTTGTATCGAGGGTAGTTGCATTCTGCAAGCACTTGTCATGAGCCTTCAAATCGTTTGAGCATTCGAATTCACCGCGGCACCTTTGAGCTGCGCCTTGACAGCGTCAGAAATCTCCTTCGTCAGAGTCGATGCGCGATCCGACGTGTACGCAGCCTTGTCCAGCTTCTCTTGCATCACTTGGTTGATGATCTGCTTCATCTTTGTCGCCGTTGGCCTGTTCATTTTCAACACCACAACACGGTTAGTGTCGTAGTGTACTCGTCACTGATACTCGCCACTGACTTGTTCTTGGGATTTAGGCGCAGTGTCGACGCGCTCTCGGTCTTGACGGGTGGGGCAGGCATCGCCCCCTTCAGCTGCTATGGATCACGACGAGACTTGAGCTGTGCCAACGCGACCTTTTGCCGTCGCAAGATACTCTCTCCGAGACGAATGTAAATAGCAAAAGAGTTTATATTCATGAAGTGCGTGTGCGTATGTAGGTTGTTGTGCTGGGCCGGTCATCTCGAGGAGCATTGCTCCCGAGTGCCGCCGCTGTGTACCACCCCTACCTGGTGGTGAATGCGCCTACGCGGTTCCCTCTCCCCGCGCGACTTGTTTTTGATATATTCATGGTGGGTTGTCGAGTGTCGCCTGCCTTCAGCGTCTTCACTCCTTGGCAGCAATCGTGAGCTGCGCCAGCGCCTTGGCGTTGTCCTCGCACTCGACGACAGCGACGTCGGCCGTCTCGGACGGCGACGACACGGGCTGCTCCTCCGACGCGTACATCTGGTCCTTTTTGAGGAACAGCAGTACCTTGCGGTTGCGAGCGTACTTGTACGCGCGGCGGCGGTCCACGAGCTGAGACTCGCGCATGGTGCTCATGCGAACCTCCTCTTCCTCGTAGTCGTCGTCATTGTCCTCCGACATGGAGTCGACGTCGGTGCTGTTGGTCGAGTCCTCGCGCGGGATATCCTCCTCAGACGCCGCCTTGATCGCCCTCTTGACCTCATCGTCCTCGTTCGTCTCCAGCTCCTCCTCAACCACAGTGTGGAGCGAGCCGCACTGGTGGATGGGCGAACGCTCAGACGGCTTGAGCTGCCACGGACGGATCGGCGCGTGGTGCGGGTACGCCTTGTGCGCCGGATCCTGCACGATGGCGCTACCGAGGAAGCCACGGAAGATAGAGAGCCCGATGGTGCTGATCTCGGAACGCATGAGGTAGTCGCGGCTGATGAGCAGGCGGTGGAGGCGCACGAGGTAGTCGAGGAACGCGTCGCAGCGGTGCTCAACCACACGTCCGAGCTTGGACAGGAACTTGTGCTTGCGGGGGAAGTAGAGGTCCTCGATGAGCGAGCCGAGGCGCGGGAACTCCTTGCGGAAGACGGAGAAGTGCTCGCTCATGAGCTCGCGCATGGCAACAAAGTCCGAGAAGCGACGATGCACGATCCAGCTGCGGCCGGTGATGGCGTTCTGCACGTACACGGCGAACACGGCCTGGTTGGTCTTGATCTGCGACAGCGACGAGCTCGCTTGCCGGCGCACGTGCGCAGGCTTGACGTCGTAGACAGCGATGGAGCCCGGGGAGACCATCGACCGCTCGATGGCCGTGCCGCCCATGGCCACAGGCGGCTTGTCGCCTCCGCCGGAGCGCAGCACGAGCGCCGGCACCATCGGCGGCTTGGTCTGCGCCGTGTTGGGCATACTGGAGGTGACGATGCCGCGCATGTCTGTCTGTTTATCTGTCCACCGTCGCGGGGCAGCTCTGCCGGTTGTCACCTGCTCGCTGGGCGGCTGAATCGCAACTGACGGGCGCAGCAGAAGAGGAAAGGCGGACCAACGCGCCGAGAGATGCGGACGGCGATCGGACGAGATGATCCCGGCCCGTGGCGTCGTACACAGCGCGGGATCTCACCGGGAAAGCGCGCAAGTGGCAGAGCGCGGGCAGCTGTGGGCCGGCAGGTGGCGAGCGTCATACGTACATGCAGCGCGCAATGAAGACTCGGCGGGGCTGAGGTGGCGCGTGGTGATGCACGACGACGTCGACTTTTACAGGCGGTTGTCGGCCGCGCTACGCTGGTCGCTACTGGGAGCAAGTAGTTTGTAGGTACGGAAGCGGTACCGTAGGAGTGAGGAGCTACGCTTCAACCCTGAACGCTCTGACTAGTTGATCCGTTCCGATCGCTGATTGGTCGAGACGCGATTTTTGGACTGAATACTCTTGAAAAAAAGTGGTGGTGGCACGTGCAGGCGTCGTTGGTCGAGCAAAGCGGCCGACAGACGAGCAGGGGCGGACGATCGGAGCGCGTCTCTGCTGAGCTGCGTCCCTCGAATCGTCACTCCACGCTGGCAAATTTTTTCACGAGCGGAGACGCGACGCGCAGATCACGCCTCGGCCTTCCTAGCTCAGGAGTGCAACGCTCAAGACATTCAGTTCACGTGTCAGCGGCTGTCCCTGCCGGTGATTGCCACCTTTTCATCGACAACCAGCAGGGCTGTACCATCCTGTCTGGATATCGTTTGGTCCGATTTGCTTCCTGCGGCTGTCAAGTCGAGTCGAGTCTGTCCACGGCGAATTTGAGCCCCTGGCCCAGGATCCCTCGACCTTCCAAATCAACGAATCTCACCACGACTGTAGGACACCGTCAATCGTGACATCGATCTCTCCAGGCAGACCCCAGCGCATTGCTCACGTTGCTGACCCCGAAGGGAGCTCTGCACTGTTGCACTTGCAGTGCGCATTGTCGTTGCGTTACTGCCCACGAGCCAACGGCACCGGTGGTGAATCTTGTCAACTCTACTCGAGTAGACGGGATGGGCCCGTCCACGTAAAGCGTCAAAGCAGCAGTTGAAACAGCAGGCTGTACGGAGAGCGAAAAGGTAAACTCGGTGCATGGTCTAGTCCGCCGCGCGGCCAGCTGGATGCCATCGTCCTCAGCTGCTTATGCCAATCCGATCCGATGGTTGAAGCACCGTTGACTCTACCACCTTTGACTGCGTGTCCACGCTCCGTCACGCCGACCGTGAATGCGGCGAGCAAAGCATCAATCGTTCATTTTGCATGTTCGTATCCTACCGTAGGATACAAACATGCAGTTGGAATCCTGCGTCGTGAGCTTAGCTCCGAAATACCCCATTCCTGTTTCGACGCGAGGACTCTTGCCAAATGGTTTAGCAGTGGTTGTAGTTCACCGCCGCCACGTCCTCCCGCGTGAATTCTCGGCCGAGCCTGCCTCCCTCCACCTCTCTCAACTCGTCCACTCCTTGGCTGCTTGGTAGCTGCGTTGATGCGCTCAGGACGCGGAGCTCAGGTCAGAATGTGTACCATACACCACCTCGTCGTCCCCGACACCCTACTACGCCCACTCGCCACCTGTTCCATACTCTCCGCAGGTGGGCTCATCCCATCGTCCGCAACAGTACTCCCCTCCGCCCCATTTTTTGGCGCCAAAGCCTCGACTGGCGCGGAGCTGCCATGGCGCTGGGCGTGCGCGAGAGCGTGAGCGGCCGGCGGCTGTCGCTGGCGGCCGACGGGCGCGAGGAGCGCGTGTGCGGCGGCAAGGGCGTCGTGTACCGCAGCGGCCCGCGGCTGGCGCTGCGCTGCTGCGGCAAGGCGGCGCTCATCGTCACGTGTCGCCTCAAGCAGAGCGTGCTGCGCATGGGCGACGTCATCCTGCTGGACCAGGGGTGGGTCTCGCGCTCGCGTCGTGGGGATGGACTGGCGGACTCAACGCGCTCTTGCTCGCAGCGACACCTTCTACGCCAACGGAACGCTCACCAAGTACGAGGTCGTCGACCAGGAGCTTGCGCACGAGGCGCCGCCGCTCGCGGCACCGCTCAACGTGCTGCCCACCCGCGTGCCGGCCATCCGGATGGGATCGGCGCGCGCGGGGACGGCGTTCTCGACCAGCAGCAGTGTCAAGACGCCAGCCAAGCCGAGCCCGCAGGCGCCGCGCGTGATCTCCGGGTTCTTTGCGCACCGCGTGGCTGCCAAGGCCTCGCCGACGAAAGTCAAGGCGGAGGGCAAGGCTGAGGTCAAAATGCAGGTCAAGACGCAGGTCAAGACGGAGGCAAAGGATGAAACCAAGACGGAGGTCAAAGCTGAAGACAAAAAGAAAGAGGTGGTGGAGTTTAGCTCGGAAGACGAAGAGGAAGAAGAAGCGCGCGCGCCGGTTAGGATACGGCGCAACAAGAGCGCGCGCGCGATCATCGAGTCGGACGATGAAGACGAAGACGGAGATGACGAGGAAGAACCGCAAACCTCGACGCGCAATAGAGCAGATTCTCCAGCTGAGGACGACGTTTTCATCCACGATTTGGAAAAGAATACGACTATATCGTCACCTCCCAAGTCCGCGAGCGCCTTGGGTAGTCGACCACGTGTATCTGCAGCTCGCGATTGGATGGAGGCTTATGGACGTATCGGCAATACCTCTAAAAAGCAAAAGACCGACCGATCGAGTGAGAAGTGGGTTACTGCAAAAAGATTTAAATCTCGTCATGGCATTGAGGACGGTGACGATGATGGCGATTCTGACGAAGAGCAGTTCAGTCGTTCCCATGACGAAGTTGGAAAGCTGCTTCTCGAGTGCGAAGACATTGCAAAGAAACTGCGGCGGTCAATCCTTGACTGGTCTGGAAATGCCCAAAACGAAGCGGCCTCCACAGCTTCGTCGCCGTCTAACCTCACAGATGTATCCGATGAAGACAGACAGCAGCTGCCAGAAGAGCACGTGTCGATAGCTGCGTTTGCGCCGTCGGCTGCGTCTAAATCGGCAGGAGCACGCGTAGTCACCCAAGACGATATCCCGGATCTATGTCCTACTCTTGAGCTAAAGCCGTATCAGGTTGTCGGTGTGAACTGGCTGCTCCTGCTAAACGAGAATAACGTATCCGGCGTGCTTGCTGACGAAATGGGTCTTGGCAAGACCGTGCAGACTATCGCGTTCCTGCAGTTGCTGGAGACCCTGGCGAAGAAGAAAACAAAAGGACCAAAAACGTCTGGGCCGTACCTCGTGGTTGTCCCTGCAAGTGTTTTGAATAACTGGAAGCGCGAATTCAAGTGGATCGCTCCTTCCCTTCGGGTGGTTGTGTACCATGGAGCGAAGGACGATCGTTTGGAACTTCAGGACACGCTGCTTCGAGCCAATACTGATGACGAGAGTGACGGCAAGATGCTTCCCTTTGACATCCTGCTGACAACGTACTCGTATTTTGAGCGTGATTCGTGCCAAGAAGATCGAGCCTTTTTGCGGAGTTTCAAATTCGGCTACATGATTCTTGACGAAGGTCACAGCATTAAGAACGCCAAAACTTCACGCTTCAAGCGTATCACTGCTGTTCGTGCGCGTACCCGGCTTGTCCTCAGCGGCACTCCGATCCAGAACAATCTGAATGAACTGTTGGCGCTGCTAAGCTTTCTAATGCCTCGAATGTTCGACCACGGCTCCGATGAGTTGCTGTCATTCTTCGATGGCAATGAAGAGAGCAAGTGCGCCAAAGTTCGACGAATCCTCGCACCTTTCATTTTGCGTCGTGAGAAGAAATATGTGCTGAATCAGCTGGTGCCTAAAACGGTTCACACTGAGATGCTCCAAATCAGTGAACAACAGCGAAAAGCCTACCAGGATTTGCTGGAGATTGTTATCAAGCAAAAAGATGCTGTTGCGGCACGCAAGCTTGAGGCAAAAGAACGCAAGCGTCGTAATAAGAGCAAGCTTGATCGACAAGTTCGCTCGTTGCTGGGTGAAACATTTGACGTCGAAGGGGACGTGGATGGCACAACAGATTCCGCAGTTGGCTCAGATTCTGCCATCTTCACCCAGCTGCGCAAAGCTGCCAACCACCCAGCTCTGTTGCGGTTACACTACACTAATGACAAGGATTTGGACACCATGACTCGCTGTCTGCACCGAGCAGAAGCGTTTGGAAACCAGTGCTCGCTTGCCATGGTGCGCAAGGAACTTGAGAGCTACTCGAACTTTGAACTCCACGACCTGTGCGTCCAGTATGCGGGCAATGAGCAGTTGCGTGCATTGCAGCTGCCGGCTGAAGTGTTACTTGAGTCTGCAAAATTCAACTACCTTCGAACGCTACTGCCCAAGCTGCGAGCTGAGGGGCATCGCGTGTTGATATTTTCGCAGTGGACTAAACTCCTTGACTTACTTGAGGTGCTCATGAGTCATATGGAGTACAGATATCTTCGACTGGATGGATCCACTGACGTCGCCGAGCGCCAGGGTCTCATTGACACGTACAATGCCGACACGTCAATTTTCGCATTCTTGCTTTCCACGCGTGCTGGTGGTCTCGGCATCAACCTAACAGCTGCCGACACGGTCATTCTTCATGACTTGGATTTCAACCCGACGAACGACGAGCAGGCGTGCGATCGATGCCATCGTATCGGCCAGACGAGACCCGTGAGCATCTACAAACTCGTATCGTCCAATACCGTGGACCACGAAATTTACAAGTTGGGCGAAACCAAGACGCAGCTCAATAATGCAGTGCTGGGCAAGCTCAATGCACACGCAGACGAGGATGGGGCTGTCGCAGGCAAGAAGCCGAAAAAGGGCAAGGGATCCGGTGGCGTGACGGTCGAGATGATGCTAGCTTCGGTCATTTCGTCTTACAAGAAACAGGGAAACGGGGAAAGTGATATTAGTGAGCGGATAGCAAACTAATAAGGCTATGGGGAGTGTAACATGCACGTGAATAGATGATAATCAAAGATGCGTTCGAAATCAAACTGAAATTCGTCATTCACGCAACTAACATAAAGGACAGTGCTGTGCAGCTCATGGTTTTGGGATCAATCCATTGAGATTGAGTGACGGGCCAGCTCTCTCGCTCGAGTCCTTCAATATAGCATCGACAGTTATTATCAGTAGATCTCGATAATCTCGTTTGACGTTGGCACTTACCGCAGCTGGTACCGATTCAACAGATCTTCTCGCCAACGGAGATCCATCGCGTGGGATGTACTGCGCAAAATGTACACAGCCACGTTAGAAGTTGCGTTGCGACTATCTGGAACGGCTGATGACGCACAATGCTATTGCTCTCTCGGCGAGCGACTTCCTCCTCGGATTCTTCTTTCAACGTAGAGATTCGAGCTCTTGCTTCAGCGCTAAGTCCAAACTCATCATTTGTGCCAGACGGTGGATTGCGCTTCGCTGCACCACCTCCCAGCTCGGCGTCGAGGTCAGAAAATTCGTCGTCAAACTCTAGATCGTCGTCTTCCATCGGCTCGGACTCACTTCTCGAGTCTAATCGACGGCTTAACCTGTCGGTTGTACGACGAATCTGGGTTACCATTGAGGAGATTTCTGCCAACGCTGTAGGAATCAAGTCTAGTGTCAGTTCTGCCTTGCTCAGCTTCCTGGACACTGTGTCAATCTGCGAAACACGCCTTGCCCCGGGTAGATCTAAAGTATGGCGCCCCTTCAATGGGCGAGCTGGGACTTCTTCTACAGGACGGGCAGGAGAAATACTATTCATGCTCGAGCTGAATCCACCAGAGTTGTCAAGAAAATCAGATCGCTGCGAGTTTCCAAGGCCACTCAAGCCGACTCTCAAAGGCCGTCCAAACCCACCCGCACGAGTGAAGCCTCGAGAAAGTCGCCGTACTGACTGAGAATTAACCTGTGCGGCTCGATCTGCGATCTCCTTGAGTTTGTCCCCCAGCTTTTTGGCTCGATAGATGGTTCTCAGTGAGACCGACATGCGGCGTTGCTTGAGTGATTTTTCGACGACCAGGTTAAGCTGGTTTTGGACTTTGATTTTCTCGGCAGGAGATTGGATGTTCATGTTATCTAGCTGCCGTTTAATGACGGTGCGCTTCATGCGCTCTCCAAATTCAGGATACTCTGCTGCAATCTCATTGAAAGCACGTTTGCTCAGTACGTTCAGATCGCAGATCGTGACAGCACGCACAGTGTTGGTACGTCTGACGTCGATGACAAGAGCAGTTTCACCGAAAAAGTTTCCATCTCGAAGGTAGACACGCTTCTCTTCGCCAGTACCATCACTGGTGGTAGCTTGCGCACTCTTGGAGCCATCAGAAACGAGAATTTCAACCAGTCCTTTACGCACGATAAACATCTCCTTGCCGATTTCGTCGAAGTAGATAATAGTGTCTCCCGGTAAATATACGGCAGTCTCGAGTGCTAAGCACACCTTGCCGAGAAAACGTGCGTCGGATCCAGCGAAAAATGGAACAGTCTTGACAAGATCTTTGTAGAGATGGAGTGCAATTGTCGTTCGCAGCGGTTTGGATATCCCTGGCTGGTTCAATAGCATCATATCTGAGTATGCACGTTGCTGCAAGAACAGAATCCATGTTAGTTTTGAGTCATGTCAATGAGTCATCAAGGCAATCCTACATTAATCCACAGGTAGTCATAGTTGCGGCGCACACGATGTTGAAGCTCCTCTGGGAGCTCATAGTACTTCATCTCGGCTGATATAATGTCCATGCGATTGCGGAACTGAGCTTTCTGTTGGTCCCAGCTCATGAGCAGTGCAAGTACGTTCCCGAAGAGAAAACTTGAAAAGACAGAGCCAACAAGGAAGACGGCAAGGCTGACAGCGTAAAGATCGGTTGTGGCATCAGTTAGGGGGTCCCGCATTTGCGAGATTCTAGAGTACGACGTGCTTTCGCCGATCCCGAGGAACATTAACATAACCGTATGGACGCTCTGCAGATACATGGGTCCCATCTAGACAGCGAGCACGATTGTTAGTCACTCACAACTTATCAGTTTCAAATAGAATATCGCACCGACGAAGAATCGCACAAACTGTGACCGTCTGGGTGGACACACTCGTTGAATAAGTTTGCCCACAAGCAAGCAAACAGATGGAGCCCAAGCACTAGTGCCAAAAAGCTCAACGCAAGATTATAGTACTTGGCGTACTCTCGCAGATACTTCAGCAATCGACGCAAGCGCAAAAGCTTGGGGATTTTCTGTAGTTTGACGATTTTGATCGACTTGCTTGAAGTCGATAACAGTAGCGAAAGCGGGAAGTTGGATATGAGGTCCACGATAAACCAGGAGTGGAAATACTTGTGAGCGACTACTTTGGCATCCATTATAACTTCGCCGTTGGACACGATTCCAGTTCGGAGAGTCATAACCATGTCTGCATCGTGTGGGAAACAATTGTGAGTTATATGCTATGTTGCACTAGGAGTCAAATTCAACTCACCAAGGATGAAATACCAATCAATAAAGGAGTTGAATTCTGCAAGCCCGGTCCAGTCGACGTAATTAAACCCAATGATAAGCGGAACCATGGTGACGACGTATAGCACACAGCAGGCAGTCGTTACTTCCCACATTCGACGAATCTTGGAGTTGGGATGAACCATGAAAGTCGATTTGCCGTTGTTGGATATCGTCTCGTGATAAATGTCGATCACGGGTTCAGCCGTGCGAGCTAGCATCGCAAGCTTGCCCAAAACTTTCCAACGACGAGTAAGGGTAACGGTAGGCACCGTGGGACCCTCCACAGGAGGGTTTGGTGCAGACTGTACGGAGTCGAACACTTTCTGAGGCTCTGCACCCCGACGGCTACCTCCTTTGCTACGCGATCTTACGATTCCTGGAGGCCGATTTTCCAGTGCAGGTGAGTCCTGCACCACAGGTGAGTTAGCTGCGTTGGAAACGTGGTCTTGAGGTCCTTTTGCCCCATCACCACACTTCGCATCAGCGTTAGACAGGCTCGCTTCTGGTGCGTCCGTCTGGGGCACAACGCGATTATTAGCGCTTTGCGAGGTCGCCGGCTTGCTCGCCATAGCCGCGTCTTTGACTCCTGTGGAGATTTGCTGGGATTAGCTGAGCACTTGTCCAAGAACCGAACTCTCTTCGTGAGAACCGCGCCTTTGCAAACAATCCGCTAACGAGTCAATGGACTCGTTGGTTACGTGTTAGTGAACTTGCAGTGGCCGCCTTGATCAAGGCCATTCAAGAAAAGACGGATGATTGGAGAAGCAACTCCGGACGAAAATACGATTTGATTCAGGGAGCAAAGTTAGCATTGTAAATGATTGTGCGGCATCCCATTTCTCTGCGCCAGCGTGCTACTTTGACTTGGAGTCGAAATGATAAGTCGGACTTCCCAACAATGATCAAGTATCCTGTACCCACTGCCTTTCAGGCTGAATGCAAAAATGGGGCATTTTCATCCATGTAGCATTGGTCTCCAGGACGGCACTGCTAGCAAGCCCATTTCCAGTAGCCTTGGTCCTGTCCTCACCAGCTTCGAGTTGTCAAGCTTGAACTCCCGGCTGTTGCGAGACAACATATCGCGTTGTACCGACGACGCTAGCTGGCTGTTTGCGTTAGAGATTACGACATGTCCTGTTTGCGTTAGGGACGTACTATGTCGCATTTTTCAGCCAAGCCAAGTTGAAGCGCATTGCCATCTCCAAATAGGCCAAACATCCTCCACATCCCCTCTGATCTAGGCGTTCCGTCCTCGACTTCCTTTAATGTGGCCCACACCTCGACGTTTTGGCGCGGGCGCGCCGCCTTTCTCCATACTGAAAGCAGGTGTAAAGCGCGCCGAGCTCCATGTCCAAGCGCGAGGCCGCCGCGGCGCCCGCCGCCGCCGGCGGGGGACGCGGGGGACGCGCGGAACGGCAAGAAGCAGCGCGTGGCGGCGTCGGAAGGTGACGGCGGCGCGTCGGCGGCCGCGGCGGCGCCAGCAGCGGCCAAGACGACGCTCAAGACGTGCGTCAACTGCCAGAAGGACCTGGCGCGCAGCATCCGCGTGACGTGCGTCGGAGTGCCAGCCGCAGCCGCAGGTCATCGAGTTCTGCGTCGAGTGCTTCGCCGTGGGCATCGAGCTGGGCGAGCACAAGAAGACGCACAAGTACACGGTGGCCGACTGCCTCGCGTACCCCATTGTGCGCGATCCGACCGTGGGCGACGCGAGCTCGGCGGCGGCTGCAGGTGGGAGCGCGGCTGTGGGGCCGTCGACTCCGATCAAGGACAAGCCAGACAGAAACGAATGGGCCCGGGACGCCGGCGACTGCAGGAACGAGCACGGACTGGACGGCCGACGAGGAGCTGCTGCTGCTCGAGGGCATTGAGATGTTCGGCATGGGCAACTGGAAGGACATCGCCGAGCACGTCGCCACCAAGTCGGAGAAAAAGTGCGAGTCGCATTACATGAACGCGTACCTGAGCACGCCCGACTTGATCCCACGCTTCCTCGGCGACCCGGAGCAGCCTGCTACTGCGGATAGCAGCAGCCCGGATGCTCCCCACAGCGTGACCGCGGCCGCAGCCACTGCTACTATTGCAGCTGCTTCTGCTGTGGACTCTGCTGCCGCAAAAGAAAAGAGCGCGTCGAGCCAGTTGGCAGGATACATGCCTCTACGCGGCGACTTTGATGTTGAATACGACAATGAGGCCGAGCTGGTGCTGGCCGACATGGAGTTCTCCGAGGACGACCACCCAACCGAGCGTGAGCTCAAGCTCAAGGTAATTGAGATCTATAATCAGAAGCTGGATGAGCGAGAGCGGCGCAAGAAGTTTGTGGTCGAGCGCGGACTACTGGACTATAAGCTGCACCAACAAATGGAGCGACGAAGACCCAAAGATGAACGAGAAATTATTGCCCAAATGCGGCCGTTTGCGCGGTTCCAGTCCCCCGAAGAGCATGAGAAGCTTGTGGAGGGTTTGATCGCCGCCATGCGGCTACGCAAGCAGATTTTGTTGCTGCAAGAGTACCGAAGAATGGCGTCCCGAACGCTTGCCGAGACGGAGCTCTACGATAGCGAGAAGAAGAAGAGGGACTTGGACCAGGCCATCCAAAAAACAGCGAGACAGTGCGTCGTACCTGTATGAGTCTGGACGGCCAGTATCGAGTAGTCGGGACCGCGCCAACCGGCTGGCATTCGCGAGATCAGAACGGCGACGCTGGAGACAAGGACCATTCGCGGACTCGAGGAAATCCGGCATCATCCACGAGTGCTATCAGCGCAATTGCCTCTAGCTTCGATGTGGATGGGACTCCAGGAGCACACTTGCTGACCTCGATGGAGAAGGATCTGTGCTCTAAGCTCAAACTGCTTCCAAAGGTGCAATCTGATAGACTGCTTGTCGCTGTGTAGAAGCATAATCTGACGCTGTCGTTTTTTGTGGGCAGCACTATCTCGTTATCAAGGATGCGCTGGTGCGAGAATCCTACCGCCTCGGCTACCTGACCAAGAAGATGGCGAAAAGCACGGTCAAGATCGGTACGTGTACTTTTCGTGATATGCTGGTCTTCGCAGTGTATGCGCTGAGCTAACTCTGACTGTGCTTTCCTTTTCTCAGATGCCGACGTGTCGAAGGCCGGTCAGATCTACGACTTTGTCGTCAAGTGTGGATGGGTCAAGCCGGAGGCAGGTATTCCAAAAGGTTCGTGGCATATCATTTTGCTGGTGGAAAACTTCCATTCGCTGACGATAGTCCGACTGCGATCGTGTTAACAGTGGCGTCCAAGGCTCCAGGCGCCACCTCCACTTCTGCCGGCGCCTCAGCCGACCCCAAGGTCTCTTCAGGCTCCGTAGGCGCCTTCGAGCTAGAACGAATCTCGGCACAGGGCCTCGCTATAGTTTTCTTGTCGGAATGAACTCGATTTGCTCGCCTCCCGCGTGTTTCGCGCTTCAACCAAGCCACCCTGACTCAACAAAGTCAGCTTCCCCCCACTCTGTCACTTAACCAAGCCCCTGACCATCACTTATTCAGATCATATAAAATAACCAAAACAACATACTCTCTCCAAGACAACCTGTATATATAAACGGGAGGTGATCCCCCGTCGAGACCAGGGGGAACGTCATTTCCCCACCGACAAAGAAGATGACCATCCTGCAGGAGATCACGGCCCAGCGGCGGCTCGACGTGGCCGCCGCGCGCGCCGCCGAGGCCCCCGAGGCGTTGCATGCGCGCATTTCGCAGCTGGAGGCGGCGCTGGGCCCGCGCTCGGACGTGCATCGCGCGCCTGAGCGCTCCTCCCGTGCGTGGGAGCGCCGCTCGAAGCCCGCGAAATGGAGAATGACGGACTCGTTTGTCGCCCAAAACAGCGCGAGGGCTGGGCGGACGTGGCGCTGGCGGCCGAGTTCAAGCGCGCGAGTCCCAGCAAGGGCGCCATCGCGCTCGACCTCGACATTCGCGGTGCGTCGCGGGTGGGCGTGGAGGGAGGGGAACCTGCTGGCTGATGAAAGCGGTGCCAACCATCAGAGCAAGTGCGCCAGTACGCGACGGCGGGCGCCAGCATGATCTCGGTGCTCACGGAGCCCAAGTGGTTCCAGGGATCGCTGCAGGACATGCAGGCGGCGCGCGAGGAGGTGCAGACGCTCCAGAACCGCCCCGCCATCCTGCGCAAGGACTTCATCTTTGACGAGTACCAGCTGCTCGAGGCGCGCGCGCACGGCGCCGACTGCGTGCTGCTCATTGTTGCCATCCTCGATCCTGAGCTGCTGGCGTCGCTCATTGAGGTGCGGATTGTGCTGCGTCAAATGTGTTTGGATTTGAAAGATGGGTGCCAATGCGCAATGTACGCCCAGGCGACCCACAAGCTCGGCATGACCCCGCTGGTGGATGGTCAACAGCGTTGCGGAGCTCGACATTGCTCTGGCTGCCAACGCCAAGTACGTTGAATGTCAGTAGTTTCATTCCCCACTTGGTGCTATTGCTGACAGTGCGAGCACCTGTCAGGCTGATTGGCGTCAACAACCGTGATCTGCGCACGTTCAAGCTGGATCTGGACACGACGACGCGCATTGCTGGCTCGATCCGTCAACGTGGATTGCAGCTCGGCCGTGGCGGTATCTCACTGATTGCACTCAGCGGGATCCGCTCGCACGCGGATGTTGCCAAGTTCGAGGCGTGCGGAGCCCGCGGCATCTTGATTGGGGAGCATCTAATGAAGAGCGGAGACGTCACCCACGCGATCAAGGAGCTTCTGCAAGTTAGCGGTCGGCGTCTTGCTGAGACGGGTGATCTTACTTTCTCGCAGCCCCTTGCCAAGGTTTGCGGCATCACCAAGCCCGAGTACGCGTTGGCGGCCCTGCGGTCGGGCGCCAACCTGATCGGCATCATCATGGCAGAGGGAACTCCTCGATACGTTGCACCGGAGCAAGCCAAGGAGATCGTTGCGGCGGTTCGCAAGTATGGCGAGCGGACTGGTCCCATCACTTCCCGACATTGTGTCACGATACACGTCCGAGTCGTCGAGCGGTGACTGGTTCCAGAAGAACGCGCTGGCTCTTCGCGAGGCGTGCTCACGTGCACCGCTCGTGGTTGGTGTGTTCGTCAACAAGAGCGCCTCCGAGATGAATGCACTCGCGCAAGATATTGGTCTGGACATCGTCCAGCTGCATGGAGACGAAGGTTTCGACATTTGCCGCGAGGTTGTGGTGCCAACCATTCGCGTCTTCCACCTGCCGGACTTTGTAAGCAGCGATGGCGTTGACCCGGAAGCTATCCTGCAGAACGTCAAGGAGGGTGCGTCGTGTCTACTCTGAGGTGATCGGATTGTGTGATGTAGCTAACGAAATTGTGGCTTCGTCTGATGCGTGCAAAAGGTGCCGCCAACTTCCTCTTGCTCGACACGAGCGTCAAGGGACAACATGGTGGTACAGGTGTGACTTTCGACTGGAAGATTGCGGCCATCTTCTCGCAGGCTCGACTGCCTGTCCTTATGGCTGGTGGTCTGACGCCCGAGAACGTTGTGAAGGCTCTCACCATCGCCCACCCGCTAGGTGTCGATGTGAGCAGTGGCGTCGAAGTCAAGGGCTCGCCGGGAGTCAAGGATCTGGACAAGATTGCTGCGTTCCTCAAGGCTGTCAAGGACTTTCTTGCTGTCGCCGCGCTCAAGATCGATGAGGAGACAGAGGCGTAGGCAGCTAGCTGGATGGATCCGACTGGGACTGAATGAGCCGATTCCTGGCGTTTACACCTAGAGAGTTTTTTTTTTCCTTTGAGATTGTTGCGCAGAATGCACCAACAACAATCGATGAGCGCGAGAAGCATAAGAACAATCCATACATTTACTACCTACTGTAATTACAAAACATGACGCTGGCCAAGCATCTACTCGCTAGGGCGGAAACCCTGCTGCTCGAAGAAACCATTGTGGGCACCCTCCAGCTCACGCGAGACGGCTTCGTCACACTGCTCGGCAATAATTCGGACGATGATGGTATCGTTGGTGATGTTGACGACCGAGCGGAGGCGGTCCAAGATCCAGTCGACACTCACAATAACCGAGAAGGCAGCAGGGATATCGGAGCTGAAGACCGTACGCCAGACGGTCAGCACCATCACAAGACCGGCGTGGGGCACACCAGCGACACCAAACGATCCAATAGCACTGACGACCGCCAGCAACACAAAGCGCACCGGTGTAAGCAGATCACCGTAGCCGCCAACCTTGGCAAGGAAGACGCATGCAAGCGGCAGATAGCACGCAGTGCCGTTGAGGTTACTGGTAGCACCAAGCGGGAGCACAAAGCGGGAAAGCGCGTATGACACCTCGCGGGTCGAGTCGACGCAACGCATCGTCATGGGCAGCGTGGCAATCGACGACGAGCAACCAATAATGAAAATCTGTGCCGGCACGATGTGGCGCAAGTAGGAGAAGATGCTCCGGCGCGTCGTCACGAACAGGGCGAAACCGAAGATGCCTAGCACAAGCGTGCAGAGCGCCACGAAGAGCGTACCGAGCAGGAAAGCGACACCCTCGGCGAGCACCGTCGAGGAACCGTAGCTGGCCATTGAACCGGCAATGAGCGAGATGATGGCGAACGGGATGTACTTGACGACGATGTTGACGAGGAGCAGCACGACCGTGTTTGCCTGCTGCACCATCAGCAGTGCGTAGTTCTCAACGCCGGCGCTCTTGTCGTGGCTCTTGACAACCGCAACACCAAACCAGATGGCGAACGCAATGATGCTGAGCGTCGAGGTACCGGCGAAGGACTCGACAATGTTCTCGGGCACGAGATCCTCGAGGATACTGATGATCTGGTCGGACACGTCGAGCGACTCGTACTCGGTACTGTCCGAAGTCGTAAAGTACCCGGACGTGTCGTTGAGCGTGAAGTAGGCGAGCTCGTTGGTGCCGTTGGTGCCCGAGCATGCGAGCGCGCCTGTGTTCTGGTTGACCATGAGGTACTTGTCGTTGGCGCATCGGAAGGTGAACTCCGTCGTCGAGCTACTGGTCGAGATCTCTGCCGCGGACTCGTACAGCTCGTTCATGATGTATCCGAAAGTGGTGCCGACCGTGGACGACACGATAGCTGCGAGCGCGAAGCATGCCACCATGCGTCCGCCGATCGAAGCAGCCTTACCAGCCTCGACCAGCTCTCCCATACAGCAGACGACACTGCAGAACACCATGGGCGTCACGAGGCACTTGAGCGCCTGGATAAACAGGTTTCCGGGCAGCGCGATCCACGACGCCGCGGCGCTGTTGACGTCGTAGTGCGCGAGCAGTAGGCCGATGCCGAGGCCCACCCCCGCGCCGATCACGACGTGCCAGATGTTGACATTAGCGCGCTGGTCGTACGGCGAGACCAGCATGTCTCGCACGTCCAGCCCGTTGTGCATGCCGAGGTTGCCGCCGCCGAGCCCCGCGGCCGTGGCCTGCAGCCTGCGCGCCGCCGTGGGGCTGCGCCGACCCGCCGAGCGTCTTGCGGTCCTTGAAGTCGTACGTCTGCACGCTGCGCGGCGTGAGCGAGAAGTCGCTGTCGGCCGGCGGGTACATTTGCGCGCGGATGGTCTTGATCTTGTCCATGCTTGCGGGCCTTGGGGCGGCCAGGAAGGCGCCGTGCGTACCGGTCGGAAGGGGGGCGAGTCGGTGAATGAGGCGGCAGGAAGGTTGTGCTTTGTGTTGTTGGCAAAAAGGGTGGGCGGGGATAGTGATGGACTTTAGCGGGAGGAGGTATACAAACTTCAAGTGAAAAACGGAGCCCCTCGATTAAGTTTAGCGGAGACCGTGGCGGAACTGGAACTCTTTGGCGGCGAGGTTTTGTTGAGGTGACACATGTGGTGGCGGACCCATCACGAAAAATCTACGGTACAAACAAGCCGCGTAGCGGGCAAGCACACTGATCAAGAGCCGCTGAGCGCTGCAAATCGCGGCGGCGAACCAGATGGGCGGCGCTAAAGGCTCCCTATGCTTTCGGCGGCGACTTGATTTCTGTATCGGACGGCGCCACGTGATGCGCTGCTTACTGAAATCGAGTCAATCGGACTGACTCGCGGTCGTCCATCGAGAGACGGAGCAGACCAACCTTCAATTGCGTACCGTACTTTTACGGAATGATTTACTGGTAGTAACAAATATGAGAGGTAGGCTCCTAGCGAGCCAATACCGATGGGATTTACGGTACAAAGTATCCATTCAGAATCAAAGGATACTGAAATGTCGGAGGTCACTCCGCACCGCAGTTTCCGAAGCCAAATGGCGGAAGTCAAACAGCCAATTCATTTATAAGGGTAAACATCCTCGTTATAATGATGTAAGTTAACTGTCATCAGAGTGTAATCATTTTGCGAGTTTTACGATATGGAACTCGTTATTGGCGCACAAGCCGCACCAGTAGATCGCTACTGTGCGGGCATAAATTATACTGCCACCAAGGGAAATATCACTTTTTTATCCAATCATGCGAATTAGGAATTATACTTACTACCAATCAAACGAGCAGAACGAGAGGAGTTGATTGCAGGTCGAATGGTCTCCAAAATCGTCACGCAATGACAAATTTCATCAACTCCACCCTAGGTCAAGTAGTGCAAAAAGTATATAGCCACAAGAGAAATTGCATGTTTCACGACAAAAGAGCACAATCTTGCTGCTACTAATACTTAGTTTTGCTTCCTTGTAACTCGAGGACAGCGATGCACCGCTTGGTCATCGAATTTACATGCGCAGAGATCAATTTGTCGTCGATTTGCGCCTAGCAGTCCTTGATGGTGTCGATAAGGTCAGATTTCGACGTAAATTGACGTCCGTTTGCGTAGACAGCACGTGCAAGAACTCCCCACATGTTCTCAATCGGATTCAAATCCGGAGACTTTGCTGGCCACTCCACCAATTTGACATTTTGCTCCTCGAGAAAGTCTTTTGTGATGCCCGCACTGTGGATTGATGCATTATCTTGCTGAAAAATGCAATCGCGGCCGTAGATAGAATCGATAAAGGGCAACAAATGCTCAGACTAGGTGTTGATGTACGTGACGATGTCCTGTTTGCCTTCTGAAATCACCAACTCGCTCTTCTCCGCGGCCCCAAAAGCACCCCAAACCATTACACTGCCGCCACCACTTTGTCTCTTGGAAAAAATTTGCTCTTCACGCCGTAAGTCGCGCCAGTAGAAGGCGGCGTTTGGTTTTGTGTGAGAGTAATTGTTGCCTTCCAGAACGTTTGATGGTGTTGTAAGAGCTAGGATCCTCTAATAATGCCTTCACGACGGGTATCGACCGCCATAGCTTCGCTGCGATCGCTCTTTGACTTCACCCGGCCTCTTTCAGCGTCAGAATCTGTGACGATTTCGCTGCGATGCAGCGTCTTATGGTTGATGAGCTTGGCCAGTTGAACCTGTCGATTGGCGCGCTAGTCTGTAGTAAGGCACCCGCTTCCGTTTTTGTGGCGAGTTAGGTGAAAACTTGAGCCTCGCACCCACTGTCTGCATCGCTCACACATTGTTGAGGCTGATGTTGGCATGCCCCTGTATCGTCCCTGTCGGTGGCGCTCGAGATTATCGGCTCGGCTGAACTAGTACAAGCATGATTCACAGATGTGGCGGATTGTGTTATCAGTGTGAATTCTATAAAAAATCTCACCCATTCACTGTGCTGACCGTGCAATAACCGATGCTTGCACCCGTGGAGAGCAGCTCGCGGCGCAACTTTTTCGATGTTGAACCGCTCTTTGGAGCACTCGTGGGAATCCACCGGACACCACTGGGCGACAAAATATTCGATTGCCAATCGGAAGGCGAGTTGTAGATCGACTATACAATACTCAGACACAAAACCCTACCCCTGGTTACCCTCTCCGCAACAATCGCACTCGCCTAAAGAAATCCTACTTCAAGCTACTCTGTTCATGCAATGCTGGTCATGGATGGTTGTCTTTTTTTTTTACAAAGTGCTGAGAAGGATTGAAAGCGACGAGTAAGTAAGAGAGCAAGAAGTGTACCGACGGTACACGAGGGAGACACACCGGTCTGGGGAACTTCCTGTTGCGGAACCGTTGCCCCATCACTAAACAACGTAGTACGATGTCAAGCTGTCCGGTAATCGTCTTGTCGATGGTGGCTATCCACCCGATAAATAAGGCCGCACTCGTGTAGCGAACAGTGAAAGCTAACTCATCGTTCCAGGCGATCCGATCTAAACCGACCCGCCAACTCCATTGCTCTACAACATACCAACACACACACAACCACAACACGCACAATGAAGTCAAACGCACAAACAAACAAAACAACAAAACAACAAAACAACAAAACAACAAAACACAAAACGTCAAGCACAACCAAGAAAGCAACAGCATTAGAAAAGAGAGCAATAGAGCGGAAGAGAGGCATCCGTAGATTGGCATGAACATGCACAAAAACGAGTCAGTATCGAGTTGACGATGGTGAGCGAGTGTGAAGTGGAAGTGGAAGTGGAATGGAATGGGCGATTTTGTGTGTGGAAAGAAGCGATAAAAACGAGAGAGAAAAAGGAAGAAAAAGAAAGAGAACTCCCCGTCCGGGAATTGAACCCGGGTCACCCGCGTGACAGGCGGGTATACTAACCACTATACTAACGAGGAAGTACAACACACACAATCACACATATACCAACACACACTGCAAACGCACCACACACACAACCAAACACAAACACACCACACACACGCCACAAACACACACCAACAAACACAAAACACACTCAAACACAAAACACACCCACACCCATCCACCCGACCCGACCCGACCCGACCCGACCTGAACCGACCCGCCAACTCCATTGCTCTACAACATACCAACACACACACAACCACAACACGCACAATGAAGTCAAACGCACAAACAAACAAAACAACAAAACAACAAAACAACAAAACAACAAAACACAAAACGTCAAGCACAACCAAGAAAGCAACAGCATTAGAAAAGAGAGCAATAGAGCGGAAGAGAGGCATCCGTAGATTGGCATGAACATGCACAAAAACGAGTCAGTATCGAGTTGACGATGGTGAGCGAGTGTGAAGTGGAAGTGGAAGTGGAATGGAATGGGCGATTTTGTGTGTGGAAAGAAGCGATAAAAACGAGAGAGAAAAAGGAAGAAAAAGAAAGAGAACTCCCCGTCCGGGAATTGAACCCGGGTCACCCGCGTGACAGGCGGGTATACTAACCACTATACTAACGAGGAAGTACAACACACACAATCACACATATACCAACACACACTGCAAACGCACCACACACACAAACAAACCACAAACACACAACACACACCACAACGATCACCAACAAACCAAACACACTCAAATACAACCCACCCACACACTATCGACCCGAACCGACCCGACCCGACCCGACCCACCAACTCCATTGCACCACAACATACCAACACACAATCACACATTCACATCAAAAACACACCACCACAATCCGCACACAAAAATGACAAATGAAACGCACAAAAAAACAAAAACAAAAACACAATCACACAAAACAACACAAGACGAAAACACACACCGTCAAGCACAACCAAGAAGCCAACAACATTAGAAAAGAGAGCGATAGAGCGGAAGAGAGACATCCGTAGATTGTGATGAAGATGCACAAAAACGAGGCAGTAGCGAGTTGACGATAGGGAGCAGGTGGCAAGTGCAAGCGGAAGTGGAAGTGGAAGTGGAAGGGAATGGGCGGTTGGTTTTGTGTGTGGAAAGAAGCGATAAAAAAGAGAGGAAAAGGAAGAAGAAGAAAGAGAACTCCCCGTCCGGGAATTGAACCCGGGTCACCCGCGTGACAGGCGGGTATACTAACCACTATACTAACGAGGAAGTACAACACATACATACACACATATACCAACACACACTGCAAACGCACCACACGCACCAACAACACACAACACACACCACAACGATCACCAACAAACCAAACACACTCAAATACAACCCACCCACACACTATCGACCCGAACCGACCCGACCCGACCCGACCCACCAACTCCATTGCACCACAACATACCAACACACAATCACACATTCACATCAAAAACACACCACCACAATCCGCACACAAAAATGACAAATGAAACGCACAAAAAAACAAAACAAAAACACAATCACACAAAACAACACAAGACGAAAACACACACCGTCAAGCACAACCAAGAAGCCAACAACATTAGAAAAGAGAGCGATAGAGCGGAAGAGAGACATCCGTAGATTGTGATGAAGATGCACAAAAACGAGGCAGTAGCGAGTTGACGATAGGGAGCAGGTGGCAAGTGCAAGCGGAAGTGGAAGTGGAAGTGGAAGGGAATGGGCGGTTGGTTTTGTGTGTGGAAAGAAGCGATAAAAAAGAGAGGAAAAGGAAGAAGAAGAAAGAGAACTCCCCGTCCGGGAATTGAACCCGGGTCACCCGCGTGACAGGCGGGTATACTAACCACTATACTAACGAGGAAGTACAACACATACATACACACATATACCAACACACACTGCAAACGCACCACACGCACCAACAACACACAACACACACCACAACGATCACCAACAAACCAAACACACTCAAATACAACCCACCCACACACTATCGACCCGAACCGACCCGACCCGACCCCGACCCACCAACTCCATTGCACCACAACATACCAACACACAATCACACATTCACATCAAAAACACACCACCACAATCCGCACACAAAAATGACAAATGAAACGCACAAAAAAACAAAACAAAAACACAATCACACAAAACAACACAAGACGAAAACACACACCGTCAAGCACAACCAAGAAGCCAACAACATTAGAAAAGAGAGCGATAGAGCGGAAGAGAGACATCCGTAGATTGTGATGAAGATGCACAAAAACGAGGCAGTAGCGAGTTGACGATAGGGAGCAGGTGGCAAGTGCAAGCGGAAGTGGAAGTGGAAGTGGAAGGGAATGGGCGGTTGGTTTTGTGTGTGGAAAGAAGCGATAAAAAAGAGAGGAAAAGGAAGAAGAAGAAAGAGAACTCCCCGTCCGGGAATTGAACCCGGGTCACCCGCGTGACAGGCGGGTATACTAACCACTATACTAACGAGGAAGTACAACACATACATACACACATATACCAACACACACTGCAAACGCACCACACGCACCAACAACACACAACACACACCACAACGATCACCAACAAACCAAACACACTCAAATACAACCCACCCACACACTATCGACCCGAACCGACCCGACCCGACCCGACCCACCAACTCCATTGCACCACAACATACCAACACACAATCACACATTCACATCAAAAACACACCACCACAATCCGCACACAAAAATGACAAATGAAACGCACAAAAAAACAAAACAAAAACACACACAAAACAACACAAGACGAAAACACACACCGTCAAGCACAACCAAGAAGCCAACAACATTAGAAAAGAGAGCGATAGAGCGGAAGAGAGACATCCGTAGATTGTGATGAAGATGCACAAAAACGAGGCAGTAGCGAGTTGACGATAGGGAGCAGGTGGCAAGTGCAAGCGGAAGTGGAAGTGGAAGTGGAAGGGAATGGGCGGTTGGTTTTGTGTGTGGAAAGAAGCGATAAAAAAGAGAGGAAAAGGAAGAAGAAGAAAGAGAACTCCCCGTCCGGGAATTGAACCCGGGTCACCCGCGTGACAGGCGGGTATACTAACCACTATACTAACGAGGAAGTACAACACATACATACACACATATACCAACACACACTGCAAACGCACCACACGCACCAACAACACACAACACACACCACAACGATCACCAACAAACCAAACACACTCAAATACAACCCACCCACACACTATCGACCCGAACCCGACCCGACCCCGACCCCGACCCACCAACTCCATTGCACCACAACATACCAACACACAATCACACATTCACATCAAAAACACACCACCACAATCCGCACACAAAAATGACAAATGAAACGCACAAAAAAAACAAAACAAAAACACAATCACACAAAACAACACAAGACGAAAACACACACCGTCAAGCACAACCAAGAAGCCAACAACATTAGAAAAGAGAGCGATAGAGCGGAAGAGAGACATCCGTAGATTGTGATGAAGATGCACAAAAACGAGGCAGTAGCGAGTTGACGATAGGGAGCAGGTGGCAAGTGCAAGCGGAAGTGGAAGTGGAAGTGGAAGGGAATGGGCGGTTGGTTTTGTGTGTGGAAAGAAGCGATAAAAAGAGAGGAAAAGGAAGAAGAAGAAAGAGAACTCCCCGTCCGGGAATTGAACCCGGGTCACCCGCGTGACAGGCGGGTATACTAACCACTATACTAACGAGGAAGTACAACACATACATACACACATATACCAACACACACTGCAAACGCACCACACGCACCAACAACACACAACACACCACAACGATCACCAACAAACCAAACACACTCAAATACAACCCACCCACACACTATCGACCCGAACCGACCCGACCCGACCCGACCCACCAACTCCATTGCACCACAACATACCAACACACAATCACACATTCACATCAAAAACACACCACCACAATCCGCACACAAAAATGACAAATGAAACGCACAAAAAAACAAAACAAAAACACAATCACACAAAACAACACAAGACGAAAACACACACCGTCAAGCACAACCAAGAAGCCAACAACATTAGAAAAGAGAGCGATAGAGCGGAAGAGAGACATCCGTAGATTGTGATGAAGATGCACAAAAACGAGGCAGTAGCGAGTTGACGATAGGGAGCAGGTGGCAAGTGCAAGCGGAAGTGGAAGTGGAAGTGGAAGGGAATGGGCGGTTGGTTTTGTGTGTGGAAAGAAGCGATAAAAAAGAGAGGAAAAGGAAGAAGAAGAAAGAGAACTCCCCGTCCGGGAATTGAACCCGGGTCACCCGCGTGACAGGCGGGTATACTAACCACTATACTAACGAGGAAGTACAACACATACATACACACATATACCAACACACACTGCAAACGCACCACACGCACCAACAACACACAACACACACCACAACGATCACCAACAAACCAAACACACTCAAATACAACCCACCCACACACTATCGACCCGAACCGACCCGACCCGACCCGACCCACCAACTCCATTGCACCACAACATACCAACACACAATCACACATTCACATCAAAAACACACCACCACAATCCGCACACAAAAATGACAAATGAAACGCACAAAAAAACAAAACAAAAACACAATCACACAAAACAACACAAGACGAAAACACACACCGTCAAGCACAACCAAGAAGCCAACAACATTAGAAAAGAGAGCGATAGAGCGGAAGAGAGACATCCGTAGATTGTGATGAAGATGCACAAAAACGAGGCAGTAGCGAGTTGACGATAGGGAGCAGGTGGCAAGTGCAAGCGGAAGTGGAAGTGGAAGTGGAAGGGAATGGGCGGTTGGTTTTGTGTGTGGAAAGAAGCGATAAAAAAGAGAGGAAAAGGAAGAAGAAGAAAGAGAACTCCCCGTCCGGGAATTGAACCCGGGTCACCCGCGTGACAGGCGGGTATACTAACCACTATACTAACGAGGAAGTACAACACATACATACACACATATACCAACACACACTGCAAACGCACCACACGCACCAACAACACACAACACACACCACAACGATCACCAACAAACCAAACACACTCAAATACAACCCACCCACACACTATCGACCCGAACCGACCCGACCCGACCCGACCCACCAACTCCATTGCACCACAACATACCAACACACAATCACACATTCACATCAAAAACACACCACCACAATCCGCACACAAAAATGACAAATGAAACGCACAAAAAAACAAAACAAAAACACAATCACACAAAACAACACAAGACGAAAAACACACACCGTCAAGCACAACCAAGAAGCCAACAACATTAGAAAAGAGAGCGATAGAGCGGAAGAGAGACATCCGTAGATTGTGATGAAGATGCACAAAAACGAGGCAGTAGCGAGTTGACGATAGGGAGCAGGTGGCAAGTGCAAGCGGAAGTGGAAGTGGAAGTGGAAGGGAATGGGCGGTTGGTTTTGTGTGTGGAAAGAAGCGATAAAAAAGAGAGGAAAAGGAAGAAGAAGAAAGAGAACTCCCCGTCCGGGAATTGAACCCGGGTCACCCGCGTGACAGGCGGGTATACTAACCACTATACTAACGAGGAAGTACAACACATACATACACACATATACCAACACACACTGCAAACGCACCACACGCACCAACAACACACAACACACACCACAACGATCACCAACAAACCAAACACACTCAAATACAACCCACCCACACACTATCGACCCGAACCGACCCGACCCGACCCGACCCACCAACTCCATTGCACCACAACATACCAACACACAATCACACATTCACATCAAAAACACACCACCACAATCCGCACACAAAAATGACAAATGAAACGCACAAAAAAACAAAAAAACACAATCACACAAAACAACACAAGACGAAAACACACACCGTCAAGCACAACCAAGAAGCCAACAACATTAGAAAAGAGAGCGATAGAGCGGAAGAGAGACATCCGTAGATTGTGATGAAGATGCACAAAAACGAGGCAGTAGCGAGTTGACGATAGGGAGCAGGTGGCAAGTGCAAGCGGAAGTGGAAGTGGAAGTGGAAGGGAATGGGCGGTTGGTTTTGTGTGTGGAAAGAAGCGATAAAAAAGAGAGGAAAAGGAAGAAGAAGAAAGAGAACTCCCCGTCCGGGAATTGAACCCGGGTCACCCGCGTGACAGGCGGGTATACTAACCACTATACTAACGAGGAAGTACAACACATACATACACACATATACCAACACACACTGCAAACGCACCACACGCACCAACAACACACAACACACACCACAACGATCACCAACAAACCAAACACACTCAAATACAACCCACCCACACACTATCGACCCGAACCCGACCCGACCCGACCCGACCCACCAACTCCATTGCACCACAACATACCAACACACAATCACACATTCACATCAAAAACACACCACCACAATCCGCACACAAAAATGACAAATGAAACGCACAAAAAAACAAAACAAAAACACAATCACACAAAACAACACAAGACGAAAACACACACCGTCAAGCACAACCAAGAAGCCAACAACATTAGAAAAGAGAGCGATAGAGCGGAAGAGAGACATCCGTAGATTGTGATGAAGATGCACAAAAACGAGGCAGTAGCGAGTTGACGATAGGGAGCAGGTGGCAAGTGCAAGCGGAAGTGGAAGTGGAAGTGGAAGGGAATGGGCGGTTGGTTTTGTGTGTGGAAAGAAGCGATAAAAAAGAGAGGAAAAGGAAGAAGAAGAAAGAGAACTCCCCGTCCGGGAATTGAACCCGGGTCACCCGCGTGACAGGCGGGTATACTAACCACTATACTAACGAGGAAGTACAACACATACATACACACATATACCAACACACACTGCAAACGCACCACACGCACCAACAACACACAACACACACCACAACGATCACCAACAAACCAAACACACTCAAATACAACCCACCCACACACTATCGACCCGAACCGACCCGACCCGACCCGACCCACCAACTCCATTGCACCACAACATACCAACACACAATCACACATTCACATCAAAAACACACCACCACAATCCGCACACAAAAATGACAAATGAAACGCACAAAAAAACAAAACAAAAACACAATCACACAAAACAACACAAGACGAAAACACACACCGTCAAGCACAACCAAGAAGCCAACAACATTAGAAAAGAGAGCGATAGAGCGGAAGAGAGACATCCGTAGATTGTGATGAAGATGCACAAAAACGAGGCAGTAGCGAGTTGACGATAGGGAGCAGGTGGCAAGTGCAAGCGGAAGTGGAAGTGGAAGTGGAAGGGAATGGGCGGTTGGTTTTGTGTGTGGAAAGAAGCGATAAAAAAGAGAGGAAAAGGAAGAAGAAGAAAGAGAACTCCCCGTCCGGGAATTGAACCCGGGTCACCCGCGTGACAGGCGGGTATACTAACCACTATACTAACGAGGAAGTACAACACATACATACACACATATACCAACACACACTGCAAACGCACCACACGCACCAACAACACACAACACACACCACAACGATCACCAACAAACCAAACACACTCAAATACAACCCACCCACACACTATCGACCCGAACCGACCCGACCCGACCCGACCCACCAACTCCATTGCACCACAACATACCAACACACAATCACACATTCACATCAAAAACACACCACCACAATCCGCACACAAAAATGACAAATGAAACGCACAAAAAAACAAAACAAAAACACAATCACACAAAACAACACAAGACGAAAACACACACCGTCAAGCACAACCAAGAAGCCAACAACATTAGAAAAGAGAGCGATAGAGCGGAAGAGAGACATCCGTAGATTGTGATGAAGATGCACAAAAACGAGGCAGTAGCGAGTTGACGATAGGGAGCAGGTGGCAAGTGCAAGCGGAAGTGGAAGTGGAAGTGGAAGGGAATGGGCGGTTGGTTTTGTGTGTGGAAAGAAGCGATAAAAAAGAGAGGAAAAGGAAGAAGAAGAAAGAGAACTCCCCGTCCGGGAATTGAACCCGGGTCACCCGCGTGACAGGCGGGTATACTAACCACTATACTAACGAGGAAGTACAACACATACATACACACATATACCAACACACACTGCAAACGCACCACACGCACCAACAACACACAACACACACCACAACGATCACCAACAAACCAAACACACTCAAATACAACCCACCCACACACTATCGACCCGAACCGACCCGACCCGACCCGACCCACCAACTCCATTGCACCACAACATACCAACACACAATCACACATTCACATCAAAAACACACCACCACAATCCGCACACAAAAATGACAAATGAAACGCACAAAAAAACAAAACAAAAACACAATCACACAAAACAACACAAGACGAAAACACACACCGTCAAGCACAACCAAGAAGCCAACAACATTAGAAAAGAGAGCGATAGAGCGGAAGAGAGACATCCGTAGATTGTGATGAAGATGCACAAAAACGAGGCAGTAGCGAGTTGACGATAGGGAGCAGGTGGCAAGTGCAAGCGGAAGTGGAAGTGGAAGTGGAAGGGAATGGGCGGTTGGTTTTGTGTGTGGAAAGAAGCGATAAAAAAGAGAGGAAAAGGAAGAAGAAGAAAGAGAACTCCCCGTCCGGGAATTGAACCCGGGTCACCCGCGTGACAGGCGGGTATACTAACCACTATACTAACGAGGAAGTACAACACATACATACACACATATACCAACACACACTGCAAACGCACCACACGCACCAACAACACACAACACACACCACAACGATCACCAACAAACCAAACACACTCAAATACAACCCACCCACACACTATCGACCCGAACCGACCCGACCCGACCCGACCCACCAACTCCATTGCACCACAACATACCAACACACAATCACACATTCACATCAAAAACACACCACCACAATCCGCACACAAAAATGACAAATGAAACGCACAAAAAAACAAAACAAAAACACAATCACACAAAACAACACAAGACGAAAACACACACCGTCAAGCACAACCAAGAAGCCAACAACATTAGAAAAGAGAGCGATAGAGCGGAAGAGAGACATCCGTAGATTGTGATGAAGATGCACAAAAACGAGGCAGTAGCGAGTTGACGATAGGGAGCAGGTGGCAAGTGCAAGCGGAAGTGGAAGTGGAAGTGGAAGGGAATGGGCGGTTGGTTTTGTGTGTGGAAAGAAGCGATAAAAAAGAGAGGAAAAGGAAGAAGAAGAAAGAGAACTCCCCGTCCGGGAATTGAACCCGGGTCACCCGCGTGACAGGCGGGTATACTAACCACTATACTAACGAGGAAGTACAACACATACATACACACATATACCAACACACACTGCAAACGCACCACACGCACCAACAACACACAACACACACCACAACGATCACCAACAAACCAAACACACTCAAATACAACCCACCCACACACTATCGACCCGAACCGACCCGACCCGACCCGACCCACCAACTCCATTGCACCACAACATACCAACACACAATCACACATTCACATCAAAAACACACCACCACAATCCGCACACAAAAATGACAAATGAAACGCACAAAAAAACAAAACAAAAACACAATCACACAAAACAACACAAGACGAAAACACACACCGTCAAGCACAACCAAGAAGCCAACAACATTAGAAAAGAGAGCGATAGAGCGGAAGAGAGACATCCGTAGATTGTGATGAAGATGCACAAAAACGAGGCAGTAGCGAGTTGACGATAGGGAGCAGGTGGCAAGTGCAGGAAGTGGAAGTGGAAGTGGAAGGGAATGGGCGGTTGGTTTTGTGTGTGGAAAGAAGCGATAAAAAAGAGAGAAAAGGAAGAAGAAGAAAGAGAACTCCCCGTCCGGGAATTGAACCCGGGTCACCCGCGTGACAGGCGGGTATACTAACCACTATACTAACGAGGAAGTACAACACATACATACACACATATACCAACACACACTGCAAACGCACCACACGCACCAACAACACACAACACACACCACAACGATCACCAACAAACCAAACACACTCAAATACAACCCACCCACACACTATCGACCCGAACCGACCCGACCCGACCCGACCCACCAACTCCATTGCACCACAACATACCAACACACAATCACACATTCACATCAAAAACACACCACCACAATCCGCACACAAAAATGACAAATGAAACGCACAAAAAAACAAAACAAAAACACAATCACACAAAACAACACAAGACGAAAACACACACCGTCAAGCACAACCAAGAAGCCAACAACATTAGAAAAGAGAGCGATAGAGCGGAAGAGAGACATCCGTAGATTGTGATGAAGATGCACAAAAACGAGGCAGTAGCGAGTTGACGATAGGGAGCAGGTGGCAAGTGCAGAAGTGGAAGTGGAAGTGGAGGAATGGGCGGTTGGTTTTGTGTGTGGAAAGAAGCGATAAAAAAGAGAGGAAAAGGAAGAAGAAGAAAGAGAACTCCCCGTCCGGGAATTGAACCCGGGTCACCCGCGTGACAGGCGGGTATACTAACCACTATACTAACGAGGAAGTACAACACATACATACACACATATACCAACACACACTGCAAACGCACCACACGCACCAACAACACACAACACACACCACAACGATCACCAACAAACCAAACACACTCAAATACAACCCACCCACACACTATCGACCCGAACCGACCCGACCCGACCCGACCCACCAACTCCATTGCACCACAACATACCAACACACAATCACACATTCACATCAAAAACACACCACCACAATCCGCACACAAAAATGACAAATGAAACGCACAAAAAAACAAAACAAAAACACAATCACACAAAACAACACAAGACGAAAACACACACCGTCAAGCACAACCAAGAAGCCAACAACATTAGAAAAGAGAGCGATAGAGCGGAAGAGAGGACATCCGTAGATTGTGATGAAGATGCACAAAAACGAGGCAGTAGCGAGTTGACGATAGGGAGCAGGTGGCAAGTGCAAGCGGAGGAAGTGGAAGTGGAAGGGAATGGGCGGTTGGTTTTGTGTGTGGAAAGAAGCGATAAAAAAGAGAGGAAAAGGAAGAAGAAGAAAGAGAACTCCCCGTCCGGGAATTGAACCCGGGTCACCCGCGTGACAGGCGGGTATACTAACCACTATACTAACGAGGAAGTACAACACATACATACACACATATACCAACACACACTGCAAACGCACCACACGCACCAACAACACACAACACACACCACAACGATCACCAACAAACCAAACACACTCAAATACAACCCACCCACACACTATCGACCCGAACCGACCCGACCCGACCCGACCCACCAACTCCATTGCACCACAACATACCAACACACAATCACACATTCACATCAAAAACACACCACCACAATCCGCACACAAAAATGACAAATGAAACGCACAAAAAAACAAAACAAAAACACAATCACACAAAACAACACAAGACGAAAACACACACCGTCAAGCACAACCAAGAAGCCAACAACATTAGAAAAGAGAGCGATAGAGCGGAAGAGAGACATCCGTAGATTGTGATGAAGATGCACAAAAACGAGGCAGTAGCGAGTTGACGATAGGGAGCAGGTGGCAAGTGCAAGCGGAAGTGGAAGTGGAAGTGGAAGGGAATGGGCGGTTGGTTTTGTGTGTGGAAAGAAGCGATAAAAAAGAGAGGAAAAGGAAGAAGAAGAAAGAGAACTCCCCGTCCGGGAATTGAACCCGGGTCACCCGCGTGACAGGCGGGTATACTAACCACTATACTAACGAGGAAGTACAACACATACATACACACATATACCAACACACACTGCAAACGCACCACACGCACCAACAACACACAACACACACCACAACGATCACCAACAAACCAAACACACTCAAATACAACCCACCCACACACTATCGACCCGAACCGACCCGACCCGACCCGACCCACCAACTCCATTGCACCACAACATACCAACACACAATCACACATTCACATCAAAAACACACCACCACAATCCGCACACAAAAATGACAAATGAAACGCACAAAAAAACAAAACAAAAACACAATCACACAAAACAACACAAGACGAAAACACACACCGTCAAGCACAACCAAGAAGCCAACAACATTAGAAAAGAGAGCGATAGAGCGGAAGAGAGACATCCGTAGATTGTGATGAAGATGCACAAAAACGAGGCAGTAGCGAGTTGACGATAGGGAGCAGGTGGCAAGTGCAAGCGGAAGTGGAAGTGGAAGTGGAAGGAATGGGCGGTTGGTTTTGTGTGTGGAAAGAAGCGATAAAAAAGAGAGGAAAAGGAAGAAGAAGAAAGAGAACTCCCCGTCCGGGAATTGAACCCGGGTCACCCGCGTGACAGGCGGGTATACTAACCACTATACTAACGAGGAAGTACAACACATACATACACACATATACCAACACACACTGCAAACGCACCACACGCACCAACAACACACAACACACACCACAACGATCACCAACAAACCAAACACACTCAAATACAACCCACCCACACACTATCGACCCGAACCGACCCGACCCGACCCGACCCACCAACTCCATTGCACCACAACATACCAACACACAATCACACATTCACATCAAAAACACACCACCACAATCCGCACACAAAAATGACAAATGAAACGCACAAAAAAACAAAACAAAAACACAATCACACAAAACAACACAAGACGAAAACACACACCGTCAAGCACAACCAAGAAGCCAACAACATTAGAAAAGAGAGCGATAGAGCGGAAGAGAGGCATCCGTAGATTGTGATGAAGATGCACAAAAACGAGGCAGTAGCGAGTTGACGATAGGGAGCAGGTGGCAAGTGGAAGTGGAAGGGAATGGGTGGTTGGTTTTGTGTGTGGAAAGAAACGATAAAAAAGAGAGATAAGGAAGAAGATGAAAGAGAACTCCCCGTCCGGGAATTGAACCCGGGTCACCCGCGTGACAGGCGGGTATACTAACCACTATACTAACGAGGAAGTACAACACATACATACACACATATACCAACACACACTGCAAACGCACCACACGCACCAACAACACACAACACACACCACAACGATCACCAACAAACCAAACACACTCAAATACAACCCACCCACACACTATCGACCCGAACCGACCCGACCCGACCCGACCCACCAACTCCATTGCACCACAACATACCAACACACAATCACACATTCACATCAAAAACACACCACCACAATCCGCACACAAAAATGACAAATGAAACGCACAAAAAAACAAAACAAAAACACAATCACACAAAACAACACAAGACGAAAACACACACCGTCAAGCACAACCAAGAAGCCAACAACATTAGAAAAGAGAGCGATAGAGCGGAAGAGAGGCATCCGTAGATTGTGATGAAGATGCACAAAAACGAGGCAGTAGCGAGTTGACGATAGGGAGCAGGTGGCAAGTGCAAGCGGAAGTGGAAGTGGAAGTGGAAGGGAATGGGCGGTTGGTTTTGTGTGTGGAAAGAAGCGATAAAAAAGAGAGGAAAAGGAAGAAGAAGAAAGAGAACTCCCCGTCCGGGAATTGAACCCGGGTCACCCGCGTGACAGGCGGGTATACTAACCACTATACTAACGAGGAAGTACAACACATACATACACACATATACCAACACACACTGCAAACGCACCACACGCACCAACAACACACAACACACACCACAACGATCACCAACAAACCAAACACACTCAAATACAACCCACCCACACACTATCGACCCGAACCGACCCGACCCGACCCGACCCACCAACTCCATTGCACCACAACATACCAACACACAATCACACATTCACATCAAAAACACACCACCACAATCCGCACACAAAAATGACAAATGAAACGCACAAAAAAACAAAACAAAAACACAATCACACAAAACAACACAAGACGAAAACACACACCGTCAAGCACAACCAAGAAGCCAACAACATTAGAAAAGAGAGCGATAGAGCGGAAGAGAGGCATCCGTAGATTGTGATGAAGATGCACAAAAACGAGGCAGTAGCGAGTTGACGATAGGGAGCAGGTGGCAAGTGGAAGTGGAAGGGAATGGGTGGTTGGTTTTGTGTGTGGAAAGAAACGATAAAAAAGAGAGATAAGGAAGAAGATGAAAGAGAACTCCCCGTCCGGGAATTGAACCCGGGTCACCCGCGTGACAGGCGGGTATACTAACCACTATACTAACGAGGAAGTACAACACATACATACACACATATACCAACACACACTGCAAACGCACCACACCACCAACAACACACAACACACACCACAACGATCACCAACAAAACCAAACACACTCAAATACAACCCACCCACACACTATCGACCCGAACCGACCCGACCCGACCCGACCCACCAACTCCATTGCACCACAACATACCAACACACAATCACACATTCACATCAAAAACACACCACCACAATCCGCACACAAAAATGACAAATGAAACGCACAAAAAAACAAAACAAAAAACACAATCACACAAAACAACACAAGACGAAAACACACACCGTCAACACAACCAAGAAGCCAACAACATTAGAAAAAGAGAGCGATAGAGCGGAAGAGAGGCATCCGTAGATTGTGATGAAGATGCACAAAAACGAGGCAGTAGCGAGTTGACGATGGTGAGCGAGTGTGAAGTGGAAGTGGAA
>JANFNE010000093.1:0-62247 GCA_024867545.1 Phytopythium helicoides
GGAGAGGTGTGAAAGTAGGAATAAAAGAGGGGGAAAGAGAGAAGGTGTAAGGGCCGAAAGAAGAGCGGAAAAGAAGAAAAAGAAGAAGAAGAAAATAAGAGATAACTAGATAAGTCGACAAAGAAGGAGAATATCGAAAACATAAAAAGAGCGTCGTGTCTGCATTGCAGGTGGTGTGGTGTGGTGCAAAAAGAGAGCAGAGAGATAGCAGCAGGAATGTCAGCTGTGGGATTTGAACCCACGCGTTCGAAAACATTACGACCTGAACGTAACCCCTTAGACCACTCGGGCAAACTGACGGACAATTACATCAAACACACACACAAACACTACAACAACACACAACAACAACACAACACAAAACAACAACAAACACACAACACATTCCATTTCACATACCAACGCACATCAACAACTCCACAATTCCATCGCCACGTCAAGTGTGGACAGAAACAGAACACATCATGTAACCCCATACCCACCCAACTCCCACATCGTAACCAGCGTCTCGTAGCCGACCAATCGCCACCAAAACATGAAGATAGAGCGCGCATAGACGAGGCGAATCGAGTCTCGAGGTGGAGTACGTGTAGGCGGCATGCGGTCCGTTGGAGAGGTGTGAAAGTAGGATAAAAGAGGGGAAAGAGAGAAGGTGTAGAGGGCCGAAAGAAGAGCGGAAAAGAAGAAAAAGAAGAAGAAGAAAAGAAGAGATAACTAGATAAGTCGACAAAGAAGGAGAATATCGAAAACATAAAAAGAGCGTCGTGTCTGCATTGCAGGGTGGTGTGGTGTGGTGCAAAAAGAGAGCAAGAGAGTAGCAGCAGGAATGTCAGCTGTGGGATTTGAACCCACGCGTTCGAAAACATTACGACCTGAACGTAACCCCTTAGACCACTCGGCAAACTGACGGACAATTACATCAAACACACACACAAACACTACAACAACACACAACAACAACACACACACAAACAACAACAAACACACAACACATTCCTTTTTCACATACCAACGCACATCAACAACTCCACAATTCCATCGCCACGTCAAGTGTGGACAGAAACAGAACACATCATGTAACCCCATACCCACCCAACTCCCACATCGTAACCAGCGTCTCGTAGCCGACCAATCGCCACCAAAACATGAAGATAGAGCGCGCAAGACGAGGCGAATCGAGTCTCGAGGTGGAGTACGTGTATGCGGCATGCCGGTCCGTTGGAGAGGTGTGAAAGTAGGAAGAAAAGAGGGGGGAAAGAGAGAAGGTGTAGAGGGCCGAAAGAAGAGCGGGAAAAGAAGAAAAAGAAGAGAAGAAAAGAAGAGATAACTAGATAAGTCGACAAAGAAGGAGAATATCGAAAACATAAAAGAGCGTCGTAGTCTGCATTGCAGGGTGGTGTGGTGTGGTGCAAAAAGAGAGCAAGAGAGTAGCAGCAGGAATGTCAGCTGTGGGATTTGAACCCACGCGTTCGAAAACATTACGACCTGAACGTAACCCTTCAAACTGACGGACAATTACATCAAAACACACACACAAACACTACAACAACACACAACAACAACAAAACCACAAACACAAACAACAACAAACACACAACACATTCCTTTTCACTTACCAACGCACATCAACAACCTCCACAATTCCATCGCCACGTCAAGTGTGGACAGAAACAGAAACACATCATGTAACCCCATACCCACCACCAAACTCCCACATCGTAACCAGCGTCTCGTAGCCGACCAATCGCCACCAAAACATGAAGATAGAGCGCGCATAGACGAGGCGAATCGAGTCTCGAGGTGGAGTACGTGTAGGCTGGCATGCGGTCCGTTGGGAGAGGTGTGAAATGTAGGAAGAAAAGAGGGGGGAAAGAGAGAAGGTGTAGAGGGCCGAAGAAGAGCGGGAAAGAAGAAAAGAGAAGAAGAAAAGAATGAGATAACTAGATAAGTCGACAAAGAAGGAGAATATCGAAAACATAAAAAGAGCGTCGTGTCTGCATTTGCAGGGTGGTGTGTGTGTGCAAAAAGAGAGCAAGAGAGTAGCAGCAGAATGTCAGCTGTGGGATTTGAACCCACGCGTTCGAAAACATTACGACCTGAACGTAACCCCTTAGACCACTCGGGCAAACTGACGGACAATTACATCAAACACACACACAAACACTACAACAACACACAACAACAACACACACACAAACAACAACAAACACACAACACATTCCTTTTCACATACCAACGCACATCAACAACTCCACAATTCCATCGCCACGTCAAGTGTGGACAGAAACAGAACACATCATGTAACCCCATACCCACCCAACTCCCACATCGTAACCAGCCGTCTCGTAGCCGACCAATCGCCACCAAAACATGAAGATAGAGCGCGCATAGACGAGGCGAATCGAGTCTCGAGGTGGAGTACGTGTAGATGGCATGCCGGTCCGTTGGGAGAGGTGTAGAAAGTAGGAATAAAAGAGGGGGGAAAGAGAGAAGGTGTAGAGGGCCGAAAGAAGAGCGGGAAAAGAAGAAAAAGAAGAAGAAGAAAAGAAGAGATAACTAGATAAGTCGACAAAGAAGGAGAATATCGAAAACATAAAAAGAGCGTCGTGTCTGCATTGCAGGGTGGTGTGGTGTGGTGCAAAAAGAGAGCAAGAGAGTAGCAGCAGGAATGTCAGCTGTGGGATTTGAACCCACGCGTTCGAAAACATTACGACCTGAACGTAACCCCTTAGACCACTCGGGCAAACTGACGGACAATTACATCAAACACACACACAAACACTACAACAACACACAACAACAACACACACACAAACAACAACAAACACACAACACATTCCTTTTCACATACCAACGCACATCAACAACTCCACAATTCCATCGCCACGTCAAGTGTGGACAGAAACAGAACACATCATGTAACCCATACCCACCCAACTCCCACATCGTAACCAGCGTCTCGTAGCCGACCAATCGCCACCAAAACATGAAGATAGAGCGCGCATAGACGAGGCGAATCGAGTCTCGAGGTGGAGTACGTGTAGGAGGCATGCGGTCCGTTGGGAGAGGTGTGAAAGTAGGAATAAAAGAGGGGGGAAAGAGAGAAGGTGTAGAGGGCCGAAAGAAGAGCGGGAAAAGAAGAAAAAGAAGAAGAAGAAAAGAAGAGATAACTAGATAAGTCGACAAAGAAGGAGAATATCGAAAACATAAAAAGAGCGTCGTGTCTGCATTGCAGGGTGGTGTGGTGTGGTGCAAAAAGAGAGCAAGAGAGTAGCACGCAGGAATGTCAGCTGTGGGATTTGAACCCACGCGTTCGAAAACATACGACCTGAACGTAACCCCCTTAGACCACTCGGGCAAACTGACGGACAATTACATCAAACACACACACAAACACTACACACAACACACAACAACAACACACACACAAACAACAACAAACACACAACACATTCCTTTTCACATACCAACGCCACATCAACAACTCCACAATTCCATCGCCAAAGTGTGGGACAGAAACAGAACACATCATGTAACCCCATACCCCACCAACTCCCACATCGTAACCAGCGTCTCGTAGCCGACCAATCGCCACCAAAACATGAAGATAGAGCGCGCATAGACGAGGCGAATCGAGTCTCGAGGTGGAGTACGTGTAGAGCGGCATGCGGTCCGTTGGGAGAGGTGTGAAAGTAGGAAGAAAAGAGGGGGGAAAGAGAGAAGGTGTAGAGGGCCGAAAGAAGAGCGGGAAAAGAGAAAAAGAAGAAGAAGAAAAGAAGAGATAACTAGATAAGTCGACAAAGAAGGAGAATATCGAAAACATAAAAGAGCGTCGTGTCTGCATTGCAGGGTGGTGTGGTGTGGTGCAAAAAGAGAGCAAGAGAGTAGCAGCAGGAATGTCAGCTGTGGGATTTGAACCCACGCGTTCGAAAACATTACGACCTTGAACGTAACCCCTTAGACCACTCGGGCAAACTGACGGACCAATTACATCAAACACACACACACACAAACACTACAACAAACACACAACACAACACACACAACAAACAACAACAAACACACAACACATTTCCTTTCACATACCAACGCACATCAACAACTCACAATTCCATCGCCACGTCAAGTGTGGACAGAAACAGAACACATCATGTAACCCCATACCCACCCAACTCCCACATCGTAACCAGCGTTCTCGTAGCCGACCATCGCCACCAAAACATGAAGATAGAGCGCGCATAGACGAGGCGAATCGAGTCTCGAGGTGGAGAAGTGTAGATGGCATGCGGTCCGTTGGGAGAGGTGTGAAAGTAGAAGAAAAGTGGGGGAAAGAGAGAAGGTGTAGAGGGCCGGAAAGAAGAGCGGGAAAAGAAGAAAAAGAAGAAGAAGAAAAGAAGAGATAACTAGATAAGTCGACAAAGAAGGAGAATATCGAAAACATAAAAAGAGCGTCGTGTCTGCATTGCAGGGTGGTGTGGTGTGGTGCAAAAGAGAGCAAAGAGAGTAGCAGCAGAATGTCAGCTGTGGGATTTGAACCCACGCGTTCGAAAAACATTACGACCTGAACGTAACCCCTTAGACCACTCGGCAAACTGACGGACAATTACATCAAACACACACACAAACACTACAACAACACACAACAACAACACACACAAACAACACCAAACACACAACACATTCTTTTCACATACCAACGCACATCAACAACTCCACAATTCCATCGCCACGTCAAGTGGGACAGAACCAGAACACATCATGTAACCCCATACCCACCCAACTCCCACATCGTAACCAGCGTCTCGTAGCCGACCAATCGCCACCAAAACATGAAGATAGAGCGCGCATAGACGAGGCGAATCGAGTCTCGAGGTGGAGTACGTGTAGGCGGCATGCGGTCCGTTGGGAGAGGTGTGAAAGTAAGGAATAAAAGAGGGGGGAAAGAGAGAAGGTGTAGAGGGCCGTAAAGAAGAGCGGGAAAAGAAGAAAAAGAAGAAGAAGAAGAGATAACTAGATAAGTCGACAAAGAAGGAGAATATCGAAAACATAAAAAAGAGCGTCGTGTCTGCATTGCAGGGTGGTGTGGTGTGGTGCAAAAAGAGAGCAAGAGAGTAGCCAGCAGGAATGTCAGCTGTGGGATTTGAACCCACGCGTTCGAAAACATTACGACTGAACGTAACCCCTTTAGACCACTCGGGCAAACTGACGGGACAATTACATCAAACACACACACAAACACTACAACAACACACAACAACAACACACACACAAACAACAACAAACACACAACACATTCCTTTTCACATACCAACGCACATCAACAACTCCACAATTCCATCGCCACGTCAAGTGTGGACAGAAACAGAACCACATCATGTAACCCCATACCCACCCCAACTCCCACATCGTAACCAGGTCTCGTAGCCGACCAATCGCCACCAAAACATGAAGATAGAGCGCGCATAGACGAGGCGAATCGAGTCTCGAGGTTGGAGTACAGTACGTGTAGGATGGCATGCGGTCCGTTGGGAGAGGTGTGAAAGTAGGAATAAAAGAGGGGGAAAGAGAGAAGGTGTAGAGGGCGAAAGAAGAGCGGGAAAAAGAAGAAAAAGAACGAAGAAGAAAAGAAGAGATAACTAGATAAGTCGACAAAGAAGGAGAATATCGAAAACATAAAAAGAGCGTCGTGTCTGCATAGCAGGGTGGTGTGGTGTGGTGCAAAAGAGAGCAAGAGAGTAGGCAGCAGGAATGTCAGCTGTGGGATTTGAACCCACGCGTTCGAAAACATTACGACCTGAACGTAACCCCTTAGACCACTCGGCAAACTGACGGACAATTACATCAAACACACACACAAACACTACAACAACACACAACAACAACACACACACAAACAACAACAAACACACAACACATTCCTTTTCACATACCAACGCACATCAACAACTCCACAATTCCATCGCCACGTCAAGTGTGGACAGAAACAGAACACATCACCAACTCCCACATCGTAACCAGCGTCTCGTAGCCGACCAATCGCCACCAAAACATGAAGATAGAGCGCGCATAGACGAGGCGAATCGAGTCTCGAGGTGGAGTACGTGTAGGCGGCATGCGGTCCGTTGGAGAGGTGTGAAAGTAGGAATAAAAGAGGGGGGAAAGAGAGAAGGATGTAGAGGGCCGAAAGAAGAGCGGTAAAAGAAGAAAAGAAGAAGAGAAGAAAAGAAGAGATAACTCGATAAGTCGACAAAGAAGGAGAATATCGAAACATAAAAAGAGCGTCGTGTCTGCAATTGCAGGGTGGTGTGGAGTGGTGCAAAAAGAGAGCAAGAGAGTAGCAGCAGGAATGTCAGCTGTGGGATTTGAACCCACGCGTTCGAAAACATTACCGACCTGAACGTAACCCCTTAGACCACTCGGGCAAACTGCCGGACAATTACATCAAACACACACACAAACACTACAACAACACACAACAACAACACACACACAAAACAAAAACCACAACACATTCCTTTTCACATACCAAGACATCAACAACTCCACAATTCCATCGCCACGTCAAGTGTTGACAGAAACAGAACACATCATGTAACCCCCATACCCACCCAACTCCCACATCGTAACCAGCGTCTCGTAGCCGACCAATCGCCACCCAAAACATGAAGATAGAGCGCGCATAGACGAGGCGAATCGAGTCTCGAGGTGGAGTACGTGTAGATGGCATGCGGTCCGTTGGGAGAGGTGTGAAAGTAGGAAGAAAAGAGGGGGGAAAGAGAGAAGGTTGTAGAGGGCCGAAAGAAGAGCGGGAAAAGAAGAAAAAGAAGAAGAAGAAAAGAAGAGATAACTAGATAAGTCGACAAAGAAGGAGAATATCGAAAACATAAAAAGAGCGTCGTGTCTGCATTGCAGGGTGGTGTGGTGTGGTGCCAAAAAGAGAGCAAGAGAGTAGCAGCAGGAATGTCAGCTGTGGGATTTGAACCCACGCGTTCGAAAATTACGACCTGAACGTAACCCCTTAGACCCACTCGGGCAAACTGACGGACAATTACATCAAACACACACACAAACACTACAACAACACACAACAACAACACACACACAAACAACAACAAACACACAACACATTCCTTTTCACATACCAACGCACATCAACAACTCCACAATTCCATCGCCACGTCAAGTGTGGACAGAAACAGAACACATCATGTAACCCCATACCCACCCAACTCCCACATCGTAACCAGCGTCTCGTAGCCGACCAATCGCCACCAAAACATGAAGATAGAGCGCGCCATAGACGAGGCGAATCGAGTCTCGAGGTGGAGTACGTGTAGCGGCATGCGGTCCGTTGGGAGAGGTGTGAAAGTAGGAATAAAAAGAGGGGGGAAAGAGAGAAGTGTAGAGGGCCGAAAGAAGTAGCGGGAAAAGAAGAAAAAGAAGAAGAAAAAGAAGAGATATCTAGATAAGTCGACACAGAAGGAGAATATCGAAACCGTGTCTGCATTGCAGGGTGGTGTGGTGTGGTGCAAAAAGAGAGCAAGAGAGTAGCAGCAGGAATGTCCAGCTGTGGGATTTGAACCCACGCGTTCGAAAACATTACGGACCTGAACGTAACCCCTTAGACCACTCGGGCAAACTGACGGACAAATTACATCAAACACACACACAAACACTACAACAACACACAACAACACACACACACCACAAACAACAACAAACACACAACACATTCCTTTTCACATACCAACGCACTTCAAACAACTCCACAATTCCATCGCCACGTCAAGTGTGGACAGAAACAGAACACATCATGTAACCCCATACCCACCCAACACCCACATCGTAACCAGCGTCTCGTAGACCGACCAATCGCCACCAAAACATGTAAGATAGAGCGCGCATAGACGAGGCCGAATCGAGTCTCGAGGTGGAGTACGTGTAGGCCGGCATGCGGTCCGTTCGGGAGAGTGATGAAGTAGGAATAAAAGAGGGGGAAGGTGTAGAGGGCCGAAAGAAGAGCGGGAAAAGAAGAAATAAGAAGAAGAAGAAAAGAAGAGATAACTAGATAAGTCGACAAAGAAGGAGAATATCGAAAACATAAAAAGAGCGTCGTGTCTGCATTGCAGGGTGGTGTGGTGTGGTGCAAAAAGAGAGCAAGAGAGTAGCAGCAGGAATGTCAGCTGTGGGATTTGAACCCACGCGTTCGAAAACATTACGACCTGAACGTAACCCCTTAGACCACTCGGGCAACTGACGGACAATTACATCAAACACACACACAAACACTACAACAACACACAACAACACACACACACAAACAACAACAAACACACAACACATTCCTTTTCACATACCAACGCACATCAACAACTCCACAATTCCATCGCCACGTCAAGTGTGGACAGAAACAGAACACATCATGTATACCCCATACCCACCCAACTCCCACATCGTAACCAGCGTCTCGTTAGCCGACCAATCGCCACCAAAACAAAGATAGAGCGCGCATAGACGAGGCGAATCGAGTCTCGAGGTGGAGTACGTGTAGAGGCATGCGGTCCGTTGGGAGAGGTGTGAAAGTAGGAATAAAAGAGGGGGGAAAGAGAGAAGGTGTAGAGGGGCCGAAAGAAGAGCGGGAAAAGAAGAAAAAGAAGAAGAAGAAAAGAAGAGATAACTAGATAAGTCGACAAAGAAGGAGAATATCGAAAACATAAAAGAGCGTCGTGTCTGCATTGCAGGGTGGTGTGGTGTGGTGCAAAAAGAGAGCAAGAGAGTAGCAGCAGGAATGTCAGCTGTGGGATTTGAACCCACGCGTTCGAAAACATTACGACCTGAACGTAACCCCTTAGACCACTCGGGCAAACTGACGGACAATTACAATCAAACACACACACAAACACTACAACAACACACAACAACAACACACACACAAACAACAACAAACACACAACACATTCCTTTTCACATACCAACGCACATCAACAACTCCACAATTCCATCGCCACGTCAAGTGTGGACAGAAACAGAAACACATCATGTAACCCCATACCCACCCAACTCCCACATCGTAACCAGCGTCTCGTAGCCGACCAATCGCCACCAAAAACATGAAGATAGAGCGCGCATAGACGAGGCGAATCGAGTCTCGAGGTGGAGTACGTGTAGATGGCATGCGGTCCGTTGGGAGAGGTGTGAAAGTAGGAAGAAAAGAGGGGGGAAAGAGAGAAGGTGTAGAGGGCCGAAAGAAGAGCGTGAAAAGAAGAAAAAGAAGAAGAAGAAAAGAAGAGATAACTAGATAAGTCGACAAAGAAGGAGAATATCGAAAACATAAAAAGAGCGTCGTGTCTGCAATTGCAGGGTGGTGTGGTGTGGTGCAAAAAGAGAGCAAGAGAGTAGCAGCAGGAATGTCAGCTGTGGGATTTGAACCCACGCGTTCGAAAACATTACGACCTGAACGTAACCCCTTAGACCACTCGGGCAAACTGACGGACAATTACATCAAACACACCACACCAACACTACAACAACCACACAACAACAACCCACAAACACAAACAACAACAAACAAACACACAACACATTCCTTTTCACATACCAACGCACATCAACAACTCCACAATTCCATCGCCACGTCAAGTGTGGACAGAAACAGAACACATCATGTAACCCCATACCACCCAACTCCCACATCGTAACCACGTCTCGTAAGCCGACCAATCGCCACCAAAAACATGAAGATAGAGCGCGCAAGACGAGGCGAATCGAGTCTCGAGGTGGAGTACGTGTAGGGCGGCATGCGGTCCGTTGGGAGAGGTGTGAAAGTAGGAATAAAAGAGGGGGGAAAGAGAGAAGGTGTAGAGGGCCGAAGAAGAGCGGGAAAAGAAGAAAAAGAAGAAGAAGAAAAGAAAGAGTAACTAGATAAGTCGACAAAGAAGGAGAATATCGAAAAACATAAAAAGAGCGTCGTGTCTGCATTGCAGGGTGGTGTGGTTGGTGCAAAAAGAGAGCAAGAGAGTAGCAGCAGGAATGTCAGCTGTGGGGATTTGAACCCACGCGTTCGAAAACATTACGACCTGAACGTAACCTCCTTAGAACCACTCGGGCAAACTGACGGACAATTACATCAAACACACACACAAACACTACAACAACACACAACAACAACACACACACAAACACACACAACAAACACACAACACATTCCTTTCACATACCAACGCACATCAACAACTCCACAATTCCATCGCCACGTTCAAGTGTGGACAGAAACAGAACACATCATGTAACCCATACCCACCCAACTCCCACATCGTAACCACGTCTCGTAGCCGACCAATCGCCACCAAAACATGAAGATAGAGCGCGCATAGACGAGGCGAATCGAGTCTCGAGGTGGAGTACGTGTAGGCGGCATGCGGTCCGTTGGGAGAGGTGTGAAAGTAGGAATAAAAGAGGGGGGAAAGAGAGAAGTGTAGAGGGCCGAAAGAAGAGCGGGAAAAGAAGAAAAAGAAGAAGAAGAAAAGAAGAGATAACTAGATAAGTCGACAAAGAAGGGAGAATATCGAAAACATAAAAAGAGCGTCGTGTCTGCATTGCAGGGTGGTGTGGTGTGGGTGCAAAAAGAGAGCAAGAGAGTAGCAGCAGGAATGTCAGCTGTGGGATTTGAACCCACGCGTTCGAAAACATTACGACCTGAACGTAACCCCTTAGACCACTCGGGCAAACTGACGGGACAATTACATCAAACACACACACAAACACTACAACAACACACAACAACAACACACACACAAACAACAACAAACACACAACACTTACCTTTTCACATACAACGCACATCAACAACTCCACAATTCCATCGCCACGTCAAGTGTGGACAGAACAGAACACATCATGTAACCCCATACCCACCAACTCCCACATCGTAACCAGCGTCTCGTAGCCGACCAATCGCCACCAAACATGAAGATAGAGCGCGCATAGACGAGGCGAATCTGAGTCTCGAGGTGGAGTACGTGTAGGGCGCATGCGGTCCGTTGGGAGAGGTGTGAAAGTAGGAAGAAAAGAGGGGGGAAAGAGAGAAGGTGTAGAGGGCCGAAAGAAGAGCGGGAAAAGAAGAAAAAGAAGAAGAAGAAAAGAAGAGATAACTAGATAAGTCGACAAAGAAGGGAGAATATCGAAAACATAAAAAGAGCGTCGTGTCTGCATTGCAGGGTGGTGTGGTGTGGTGCAAAAAGAGAGCAAGAGAGTAGCAGCAGGAATGTCAGCTGTGGGATTTGAACCCACGCGTTCGAAAACATTACGACCTGAACGTAACCCCTTAGACCACTCGGGCAAACTGACGGACAATTACATCAAACACACACACAAACACTACAAACAACACACAACAACAACACACACACAAACAACAACAAACACAACAACACATTCCTTTTCACATACCAACGCACATCAACAACTCCACAATTCCATCGCCACGTCAAGTGTGGACAGAAACAGAACACATCATGTAACCTCCATACCCACCCAACTCCCACATCGTAACCAGCGTCTCGTAGCCGACCAATCGCCACCAAAACATGAAGATAGAGCGCGCATAGACGAGGCGAATCGAGTCTCGAGGTGGAGTACGTGTAGGCTGGCATGCGGTCCGTTGGGAGAGGTGTGAAAGTAGGAATAAAAGAGGGGGGAAAGAGAGAAGGTGTAGAGGGCCGAAAGAAGAGCGGGAAAAGAAGAAAAAGAAGAAGAAGAAAAGAAGAGATAACTAGATAAGTCGACAAAGAAGGAGAATATCGAAAACATAAAAAGAGCGTCGTGTCTGCATTGCAGGGTGGTGTGGTGTGGTGCAAAAAGAGAGCAAGAGAGTAGCAGCAGGAATGTCAGCTGTGGGATTTGAACCCACGCGTTCGAAAACATTACGACCTGAACGTAACCCCTTAGACCACTCCGGGCAAACTGACGGACAATTACATCAAACACACACACAAACACTACAACAACACACAACAACAACACACACACAAACAACAAACAAACACACAACACATTCCTTTTCACATACCAACGCACATCAACAACTCCACAATTCCATCGCCACGTCAAGTGTGGACAGAAACAGAACACATCATGTAACCCCATACCCACCCAACTCCCACATCGTAACCAGCGTCTCGTAGCCGACCAATCGCCTCCAAAACATGAAGATAGAGCGCGCATAGACGAGGCGAATCGAGTCTCGAGGTGGAGTACGTGTAGGCGGCATGCGGTCCGTTGGGAGAGGTGTGAAAGTAGGAAGAAAAGAGGGGGGAAAGAGAGAAGGTGTAGAGGGCCGAAAGAAGAGCGGGAAAAGAAGAAAAAGAAGAAGAAGAAAAGAAGAGATAACTAGATAAGTCGACAAAGAAGGAGAATATCGAAAACATAAAAAGAGCGTCGTGTCTGCATTGCAGGGTGGTGTGTGTGGTGCAAAAAGAGAGCAAGAGAGTAGCAGCAGGAATGTCAGCTGTGGGATTTGAACCCACGCGTTCGAAAACATTACGACCTGAACGTAACCCCTTAGACCACTCGGGCAAACTGACGGACAATTACATCAAACACACACACAAACACTACAACAACACACAACAACAACACACACACAAAACAACAAACACACAACACATTCCTTTTCACATACCAACGCACATCAACAACTCCACAATTCCATCGCCACGTCAAGTGTGACAGAAACAGAACACATCATGTAACCCCATACCCACCCAACTCCCACATCGTAACCAGCGTCTCGTAGCCGACCAATCGCCACCAAAACATGAAGATAGAGCGCGCATAGACGAGGCGAATCGAGTCTCGAGGTGGAGTACGTGTAGGCGGCATGCGGTCCGTTGGGAGAGGTGTGAAAGTAGGAAGAAAAGAGGGGGAAAGAGAGAAGGTGTAGAGGGCCGAAAGAAGAGCGGGAAAAGAAGAAAAAGAAGAAGAAAAGAAGAGATAACTAGATAAGTCGACAAAGAAGGAGAATATCGAAAACATAAAAAGAGCGTCGTGTCTGCATTGCAGGGTGGTGTGGTGTGGTGCAAAAAGAGAGCAAGAGAGTAGCAGCAGGAATGTCAGCTGTGGGATTTGAACCCACGCGTTCGAAAACATTACGACCTGAACGTAACCCCTTAGACCACTCGGGCAAACTGACGGACAATTACATCAAACACACACACAAACACTACAACAACACACAACAACAACACACACACACAACAACAACAAACACACAACACATTCCTTTTCACATACCAACGCACATCAACAACTCCACAATTCCATCGCCACGTCAAGTGTGGACAGAAACAGAACACATCATGTAACCCCATACCCACCCAACTCCCACATCGTAACCAGCGTCTCGTAGCCGACCAATCGCCACCAAAACATGAAGATAGAGCGCGCATAGACGAGGCGAATCGAGTCTCGAGGTGGAGTACGTGTAGGCGGCATGCGGTCCGTTGGGAGAGGTGTGAAAGTAGGAAGAAAAGAGGGGGAAAGAGAGAAGGTGTAGAGGGCCGAAAGAAGAGCGGGAAAAGAAGAAAAAGAAGAAGAAGAAAAGAAGAGATAACTAGATAAGTCGACAAAGAAGGAGAATATCGAAAACATAAAAAGAGCGTCGTGTCTGCATTGCAGGGTGGTGTGGTGTGGTGCAAAAAGAGAGCAAGAGAGTAGCAGCAGGAATGTCAGCTGTGGGATTTGAACCCACGCGTTCGAAAACATTACGACCTGAACGTAACCCCTTAGACCACTCGGGCAAACTGACGGACAATTACATCAAACACACACACAAACACTACAACAACACACAACAACAACACACACACAAACAACAACAAACACACAACACATTCCTTTTCACATACCAACGCACATCAACAACTCCACAATTCCATCGCCACGTCAAGTGTGGACAGAAACAGAACACATCATGTAACCCCATACCCACCCAACTCCCACATCGTAACCAGCGTCTCGTAGCCGACCAATCGCCACCAAAACATGAAGATAGAGCGCGCATAGACGAGGCGAATCGAGTCTCGAGGTGGAGTACGTGTAGGCGGCATGCGGTCCGTTGGGAGAGGTGTGAAAGTAGGAAGAAAAGAGGGGGGAAAGAGAGAAGGTGTAGAGGGCCGAAAGAAGAGCGGAAAAGAAGAAAAAGAAGAAGAAGAAAAGAAGAGATAACTAGATAAGTCGACAAAGAAGGAGAATATCGAAAACATAAAAAGAGCGTCGTGTCTGCATTGCAGGGTGGTGTGGTGTGGTGCAAAAAGAGAGCAAGAGAGTAGCAGCAGGAATGTCAGCTGTGGGATTTGAACCCACGCGTTCGAAAACATTACGACCTGAACGTAACCCCTTAGACCACTCGGGCAAACTGACGGACAATTACATCAAACACACACACAAACACTACAACAACACACACACAACAACAACACACACACAAAACAACAACAAACACACAACACATTCCTTTTCACATACCAACGCACATCAACAACTCCACAATTCCATCGCCACGTCAAGTGTGGACAGAAACAGAACACATCATGTAACCCCATACCCACCCAACTCCCACATCGTAACCAGCGTCTCGTAGCCGACCAATCGCCACCAAAACATGAAGATAGAGCGCGCATAGACGAGGCGAATCGAGTCTCGAGGTGGAGTACGTGTAGGCGGCATGCGGTCCGTTGGGAGAGGTGTGAAAGTAGGAAGAAAAGAGGGGGAAAGAGAGAAGGTGTAGAGGCCGAAAGAAGAGCGGGAAAAGAAGAAAAAGAAGAAGAAGAAAAGAAGAGATAACTAGATAAGTCGACAAAGAAGGAGAATATCGAAAACATAAAAAGAGCGTCGTGTCTGCATTGCAGGGTGGTGTGGTGTGGTGCAAAAAGAGAGCAAGAGAGTAGCAGCAGGAATGTCAGCTGTGGGATTTGAACCCACGCGTTCGAAAACATTACGACCTGAACGTAACCCCTTAGACCACTCGGGCAAACTGACGGACAATTACATCAAACACACACACAAACACTACAACAACACACAACAACAACACACACACAAAACACACAAACAACAACAAACACACAACACATTCCTTTCACATACCAACGCACATCAACAACTCCACAATTCCATCGCCACGTCAAGTGTGGACAGAAACAGAACACATCATGTAACCCCATACCCACCCAACTCCCACATCGTAACCAGCGTCTCGTAGCCGACCAATCGCCACCAAAACATGAAGATAGAGCGCGCATAGACGAGGCGAATCGAGTCTCGAGGTGGAGTACGTGTAGGCGGCATGCGGTCCGTTGGGAGAGGTGTGAAAGTAGGAAGAAAAGAGGGGGGAAAGAGAGAAGGTGTAGAGGGCCGAAAGAAGAGCGGAAAAGAAGAAAAAGAAGAAGAAGAAAAGAAGAGATAACTAGATAAGTCGACAAAGAAGGAGAATATCGAAAACATAAAAAGAGCGTCGTGTCTGCATTGCAGGGTGGTGTGGTGTGGTGCAAAAAGAGAGCAAGAGAGTAGCAGCAGGAATGTCAGCTGTGGGATTTGAACCCACGCGTTCGAAAACATTACGACCTGAACGTAACCCCTTAGACCACTCGGGCAAACTGACGGACAATTACATCAAACACACACACAAACACTACAACAACACACAACAACAACACACACACAAACAACAACAAACACACAACACATTCCTTTTCACATACCAACGCACATCAACAACTCCACAATTCCATCGCCACGTCAAGTGTGGACAGAAACAGAACACATCATGTAACCCCATACCCACCCAACTCCCACATCGTAACCAGCGTCTCGTAGCCGACCAATCGCCACCAAAACATGAAGATAGAGCGCGCATAGACGAGGCGAATCGAGTCTCGAGGTGGAGTACGTGTAGGCGGCATGCGGTCCGTTGGGAGAGGTGTGAAAGTAGGAAGAAAAGAGGGGGAAAGAGAGAAGGTGTAGAGGGCCGAAAGAAGAGCGGGAAAAGAAGAAAAAGAAGAAGAAGAAAAGAAGAGATAACTAGATAAGTCGACAAAGAAGGAGAATATCGAAAACATAAAAAGAGCGTCGTGTCTGCATTGCAGGGTGGTGTGGTGTGGTGCAAAAAGAGAGCAAGAGAGTAGCAGCAGGAATGTCAGCTGTGGGATTTGAACCCACGCGTTCGAAAACATTACGACCTGAACGTAACCCCTTAGACCACTCGGGCAAACTGACGGACAATTACATCAAACACACACACAAACACTACAACAACACACAACAACAACACACACACAAACAACAACAAACACACAACACATTCCTTTTCACATACCAACGCACATCAACAACTCCACAATTCCATCGCCACGTCAAGTGTGGACAGAAACAGAACACATCATGTAACCCCATACCCACCCAACTCCCACATCGTAACCAGCGTCTCGTAGCCGACCAATCGCCACCAAAACATGAAGATAGAGCGCGCATAGACGAGGCGAATCGAGTCTCGAGGTGGAGTACGTGTAGGCGGCATGCGGTCCGTTGGGAGAGGTGTGAAAGTAGGAATAAAAGAGGGGGGAAAGAGAGAAGGTGTAGAGGGCCGAAAGAAGAGCGGGAAAAGAAGAAAAAGAAGAAGAAGAAAAGAAGAGATAACTAGATAAGTCGACAAAGAAGGAGAATATCGAAAACATAAAAAGAGCGTCGTGTCTGCATTGCAGGTGGTGTGGTGTGGTGCAAAAAGAGAGCAAGAGAGTAGCAGCAGGAATGTCAGCTGTGGGATTTGAACCCACGCGTTCGAAAACATTACGACCTGAACGTAACCCCTTAGACCACTCGGGCAAACTGACGGACAATTACATCAAACACACACACAAACACTACAACAACACACAACAACAACACACACACAAAACAACAACAAACACACAACACATTCCTTTTCACATACCAACGCACATCAACAACTCCACAATTCCATCGCCACGTCAAGTGTGGACAGAAACAGAACACATCATGTAACCCCATACCCACCCAACTCCCACATCGTAACCAGCGTCTCGTAGCCGACCAATCGCCACCAAAACATGAAGATAGAGCGCGCATAGACGAGGCGAATCGAGTCTCGAGGTGGAGTACGTGTAGGCGGCATGCGGTCCGTTGGGAGAGGTGTGAAAGTAGGAATAAAAGAGGGGAAAGAGAGAAGGTGTAGAGGGCCGAAAGAAGAGCGGGAAAAGAAAAAAGAAGAAGAAGAAAAGAAGAGATAACTAGATAAGTCGACAAAGAAGGAGAATATCGAAAACATAAAAAGAGCGTCGTGTCTGCATTGCAGGGTGTGTGGTGTGGTGCAAAAAGAGAGCAAGAGAGTAGCAGCAGGAATGTCAGCTGTGGGATTTGAACCCACGCGTTCGAAAACATTACGACCTGAACGTAACCCCTTAGACCACTCGGGCAAACTGACGGACAATTACATCAAACACACACACAAACACTACAACAACACACAACAACAACACACACACAAACAACAACAAACACACAACACATTCCTTTTCACATACCAACGCACATCAACAACTCCACAATTCCATCGCCACGTCAAGTGTGGACAGAAACAGAACACATCATGTAACCCCATACCCACCCAACTCCCACATCGTAACCAGCGTCTCGTAGCCGACCAATCGCCACCAAAACATGAAGATAGAGCGCGCATAGACGAGGCGAATCGAGTCTCGAGGTGGAGTACGTGTAGGCGGCATGCGGTCCGTTGGGAGAGGTGTGAAAGTAGGAAGAAAAGAGGGGGAAAGAGAGAAGGTGTAGAGGGCCGAAAGAAGAGCGGGAAAAGAAGAAAAAGAAGAAGAAGAAAAGAAGAGATAACTAGATAAGTCGACAAAGAAGGAGAATATCGAAAACATAAAAAGAGCGTCGTGTCTGCATTGCAGGGTGGTGTGGTGTGGTGCAAAAAGAGAGCAAGAGAGTAGCAGCAGGAATGTCAGCTGTGGGATTTGAACCCACGCGTTCGAAAACATTACGACCTGAACGTAACCCCTTAGACCACTCGGCAAACTGACGGACAATTACATCAAACACACACACAAACACTACAACAACACACAACAACAACACACACACAAACAACAACAAACACACAACACATTCCTTTTCACATACCAACGCACATCAACAACTCCACAATTCCATCGCCACGTCAAGTGTGGACAGAAACAGAACACATCATGTAACCCCATACCCACCCAACTCCCACATCGTAACCAGCGTCTCGTAGCCGACCAATCGCCACCAAAACATGAAGATAGAGCGCGCATAGACGAGGCGAATCGAGTCTCGAGGTGGAGTACGTGTAGGCGGCATGCGGTCCGTTGGGAGAGGTGTGAAAGTAGGAAGAAAAGAGGGGGAAAGAGAGAAGGTGTAGAGGGCCGAAAGAAGAGCGGGAAAAGAAGAAAAAGAAGAAGAAGAAAAGAAGAGATAACTAGATAAGTCGACAAAGAAGGAGAATATCGAAAACATAAAAAGAGCGTCGTGTCTGCATTGCAGGGTGGTGTGGTGTGGTGCAAAAAGAGAGCAAGAGAGTAGCAGCAGGAATGTCAGCTGTGGGATTTGAACCCACGCGTTCGAAAACATTACGACCTGAACGTAACCCCTTAGACCACTCGGGCAAACTGACGGACTAAAACAATTACATCAAACACACACACAAACACTACAACAACACACAACAACAACACACACACAAACAACAACAAACACACAACACATTCCTTTTCACATACCAACGCACATCAACAACTCCACAATTCCATCGCCACGTCAAGTGTGGACAGAAACAGAACACATCATGTAACCCCATACCCACCCAACTCCCACATCGTAACCAGCGTCTCGTAGCCGACCAATCGCCACCAAAACATGAAGATAGAGCGCGCATAGACGAGGCGAATCGAGTCTCGAGGTGGAGTACGTGTAGGCGGCATGCGGTCCGTTGGGAGAGGTGTGAAAGTAGGAATAAAAAGAGGGGGAAAGAGAGAAGGTGTAGAGGGCCGAAAGAAGAGCGGGAAAAGAAGAAAAAGAAGAAGAAGAAAAGAAGAGATAACTAGATAAGTCGACAAAGAAGGAGAATATCGAAAACATAAAAAGAGCGTCGTGTCTGCATTGCAGGGTGGTGTGGTGTGGTGCAAAAAGAGAGCAAGAGAGTAGCAGCAGGAATGTCAGCTGTGGGATTTGAACCCACGCGTTCGAAAACATTACGACCTGAACGTAACCCCTTAGACCACTCGGGCAAACTGACGGACAATTACATCAAACACACACACAAACACTACAACAACACACAACAACAACACACACACAAACAACAACAAACACACAACACATTCCTTTTCACATACCAACGCACATCAACAACTCCACAATTCCATCGCCACGTCAAGTGTGGACAGAAACAGAACACATCATGTAACCCCATACCCACCCAACTCCCACATCGTAACCAGCGTCTCGTAGCCGACCAATCGCCACCAAAACATGAAGATAGAGCGCGCATAGACGAGGCGAATCGAGTCTCGAGGTGGAGTACGTGTAGGCGGCATGCGGTCCGTTGGGAGAGGTGTGAAAGTAGGAAGAAAAGAGGGGGGAAAGAGAGAAGGTGTAGAGGGCCGAAAGAAGAGCGGGAAAAGAAGAAAAAGAAGAAGAAGAAAAGAAGAGATAACTAGATAAGTCGACAAAGAAGGAGAATATCGAAAACATAAAAAGAGCGTCGTGTCTGCATTGCAGGGTGGTGTGGTGTGGTGCAAAAAGAGAGCAAGAGAGTAGCAGCAGGAATGTCAGCTGTGGGATTTGAACCCACGCGTTCGAAAACATTACGACCTGAACGTAACCCCTTAGACCACTCGGGCAAACTGACGGACAATTACATCAAACACACACACAAACACTACAACAACACACAACAACAACACACACACAAAACAACAACAAACACACAACACATTCCTTTTCACATACCAACGCACATCAACAACTCCACAATTCCATCGCCACGTCAAGTGTGGACAGAAACAGAACACATCATGTAACCCCATACCCACCCAACTCCCACATCGTAACCAGCGTCTCGTAGCCGACCAATCGCCACCAAAACATGAAGATAGAGCGCGCATAGACGAGGCGAATCGAGTCTCGAGGTGGAGTACGTGTAGGCGGCATGCGGTCCGTTGGGAGAGGTGTGAAAGTAGGAAGAAAAGAGGGGGGAAAGAGAGAAGGTGTAGAGGGCCGAAAGAAGAGCGGGAAAAGAAGAAAAAGAAGAAGAAGAAAAGAAGAGATAACTAGATAAGTCGACAAAGAAGGAGAATATCGAAAACATAAAAAGAGCGTCGTGTCTGCATTGCAGGGTGGTGTGGTGTGGTGCAAAAAGAGAGCAAGAGAGTAGCAGCAGGAATGTCAGCTGTGGGATTTGAACCCACGCGTTCGAAAACATTACGACCTGAACGTAACCCCTTAGACCACTCGGGCAAACTGACGGACAATTACATCAAACACACACACAAACACTACAACAACACACAACAACAACACACACACAAACAACAACAAACACACAACACATTCCTTTTCACATACCAACGCACATCAACAACTCCACAATTCCATCGCCACGTCAAGTGTGGACAGAAACAGAACACATCATGTAACCCCATACCCACCCAACTCCCACATCGTAACCAGCGTCTCGTAGCCGACCAATCGCCACCAAAACATGAAGATAGAGCGCGCATAGACGAGGCGAATCGAGTCTCGAGGTGGAGTACGTGTAGGCGGCATGCGGTCCGTTGGGAGAGGTGTGAAAGTAGGAAGAAAAGAGGGGGGAAAGAGAGAAGGTGTAGAGGGCCGAAAGAAGAGCGGGAAAAGAAGAAAAAGAAGAAGAAGAAAAGAAGAGATAACTAGATAAGTCGACAAAGAAGGAGAATATCGAAAACATAAAAAGAGCGTCGTGTCTGCATTGCAGGGTGGTGTGGTGTGGTGCAAAAAGAGAGCAAGAGAGTAGCAGCAGGAATGTCAGCTGTGGGATTTGAACCCACGCGTTCGAAAACATTACGACCTGAACGTAACCCCTTAGACCACTCGGGCAAACTGACGGACAATTACATCAAACACACACACAAACACTACAACAACACACAACAACAACACACACACAAACAACAACAAACACACAACACATTCCTTTTCACATACCAACGCACATCAACAACTCCACAATTCCATCGCCACGTCAAGTGTGGACAGAAACAGAACACATCATGTAACCCCATACCCACCCAACTCCCACATCGTAACCAGCGTCTCGTAGCCGACCAATCGCCACCAAAACATGAAGATAGAGCGCGCATAGACGAGGCGAATCGAGTCTCGAGGTGGAGTACGTGTAGGCGGCATGCGGTCCGTTGGGAGAGGTGTGAAAGTAGGAAGAAAAGAGGGGGGAAAGAGAGAAGGTGTAGAGGGCCGAAAGAAGAGCGGGAAAAGAAGAAAAAGAAGAAGAAAAGAAGAGATAACTAGATAAGTCGACAAAGAAGGAGAATATCGAAAACATAAAAAGAGCGTCGTGTCTGCATTGCAGGGTGGTGTGGTGTGGTGCAAAAAGAGAGCAAGAGAGTAGCAGCAGGAATGTCAGCTGTGGGATTTGAACCCACGCGTTCGAAAACATTACGACCTGAACGTAACCCCTTAGACCACTCGGGCAAACTGACGGACAATTACATCAAACACACACACAAACACTACAACAACACACAACAACAACACACACACAAAACACACAAACACACAACACATTCCTTTTCACATACCAACGCACATCAACAACTCCACAATTCCATCGCCACGTCAAGTGTGGACAGAAACAGAACACATCATGTAACCCCATACCCACCCAACTCCCACATCGTAACCAGCGTCTCGTAGCCGACCAATCGCCACCAAAACATGAAGATAGAGCGCGCATAGACGAGGCGAATCGAGTCTCGAGGTGGAGTACGTGTAGATGGCATGCGGTCCGTTGGGAGAGGTGTGAAAGTAGGAATAAAAGAGGGGGGAAAGAGAGAAGGTGTAGAGGGCCGAAAGAAGAGCGGGAAAAGAAGAAAAAGAAGAAGAAAAGAAGAGATAACTAGATAAGTCGACAAAGAAGGAGAATATCGAAAACATAAAAAGAGCGTCGTGTCTGCATTGCAGGGTGGTGTGGTGTGGTGCAAAAAGAGAGCAAGAGAGTAGCAGCAGGAATGTCAGCTGTGGGATTTGAACCCACGCGTTCGAAAACATTACGACCTGAACGTAACCCCTTAGACCACTCGGGCAAACTGACGGACAATTACATCAAACACACACACAAACACTACAACAACACACAACAACAACACACACACAAACAACAACAAACACACAACACATTCCTTTTCACATACCAACGCACATCAACAACTCCACAATTCCATCGCCACGTCAAGTGTGGACAGAAACAGAACACATCATGTAACCCCATACCCACCCAACTCCCACATCGTAACCAGCGTCTCGTAGCCGACCAATCGCCACCAAAACATGAAGATAGAGCGCGCATAGACGAGGCGAATCGAGTCTCGAGGTGGAGTACGTGTAGGCGGCATGCGGTCCGTTGGGAGAGGTGTGAAAGTAGGAATAAAAGAGGGGGAAAGAGAGAAGGTGTAGAGGGCCGAAAGAAGAGCGGGAAAAGAAGAAAAAGAAGAAGAAGAAGAAGAGATAACTAGATAAGTCGACAAAGAAGGAGAATATCGAAAACATAAAAAGAGCGTCGTGTCTGCATTGCAGGGTGGTGTGGTGTGGTGCAAAAAGAGAGCAAGAGAGTAGCAGCAGGAATGTCAGCTGTGGGATTTGAACCCACGCGTTCGAAAACATTACGACCTGAACGTAACCCCTTAGACCACTCGGGCAAACTGACGGACAATTACATCAAACACACACACAAACACTACAACAACACACAACAACAACAACACACACACACAAACAACAACAAACACACAACACATTCCTTTTCACATACCAACGCACATCAACAACTCCACAATTCCATCGCCACGTCAAGTGTGGACAGAAACAGAACACATCATGTAACCCCATACCCACCCAACTCCCACATCGTAACCAGCGTCTCGTAGCCGACCAATCGCCACCAAAACATGAAGATAGAGCGCGCATAGACGAGGCGAATCGAGTCTCGAGGTGGAGTACGTGTAGGCGGCATGCGGTCCGTTGGGAGAGGTGTGAAAGTAGGAAGAAAAGAGGGGGAAAGAGAGAAGGTGTAGAGGGCCGAAAGAAGAGCGGGAAAAGAAGAAAAAGAAGAAGAAGAAAAGAAGAGATAACTAGATAAGTCGACAAAGAAGGAGAATATCGAAAACATAAAAAGAGCGTCGTGTCTGCATTGCAGGGTGGTGTGGTGTGGTGCAAAAAGAGAGCAAGAGAGTAGCAGCAGGAATGTCAGCTGTGGGATTTGAACCCACGCGTTCGAAAACATTACGACCTGAACGTAACCCCTTAGACCACTCGGGCAAACTGACGGACAATTACATCAAACACACACACAAACACTACAACAACACACAACAACAACACACACACAAACAACAACAAACACACAACACATTCCTTTTCACATACCAACGCACATCAACAACTCCACAATTCCATCGCCACGTCAAGTGTGGACAGAAACAGAACACATCATGTAACCCCATACCCACCCAACTCCCACATCGTAACCAGCGTCTCGTAGCCGACCAATCGCCACCAAAACATGAAGATAGAGCGCGCATAGACGAGGCGAATCGAGTCTCGAGGTGGAGTACGTGTAGGCGGCATGCGGTCCGTTGGGAGAGGTGTGAAAGTAGGAAGAAAAGAGGGGGGAAAGAGAGAAGGTGTAGAGGGCCGAAAGAAGAGCGGGAAAAGAAGAAAAAGAAGAAGAAGAAAAGAAGAGATAACTAGATAAGTCGACAAAGAAGGAGAATATCGAAAACATAAAAAGAGCGTCGTGTCTGCATTGCAGGGTGGTGTGGTGTGGTGCAAAAAGAGAGCAAGAGAGTAGCAGCAGGAATGTCAGCTGTGGGATTTGAACCCACGCGTTCGAAAACATTACGACCTGAACGTAACCCCTTAGACCACTCGGGCAAACTGACGGACAATTACATCAAACACACACACAAACACTACAACAACACACAACAACAACACACACACAAACAACAACAAACACACAACACATTCCTTTTCACATACCAACGCACATCAACAACTCCACAATTCCATCGCCACGTCAAGTGTGGACAGAAACAGAACACATCATGTAACCCCATACCCACCCAACTCCCACATCGTAACCAGCGTCTCGTAGCCGACCAATCGCCACCAAAACATGAAGATAGAGCGCGCATAGACGAGGCGAATCGAGTCTCGAGGTGGAGTACGTGTAGGCGGCATGCGGTCCGTTGGGAGAGGTGTGAAAGTAGGAAGAAAAGAGGGGGGAAAGAGAGAAGGTGTAGAGGGCCGAAAGAAGAGCGGGAAAAGAAGAAAAAGAAGAAGAAGAAAAGAAGAGATAACTAGATAAGTCGACAAAGAAGGAGAATATCGAAAACATAAAAAGAGCGTCGTGTCTGCATTGCAGGGTGGTGTGGTGTGGTGCAAAAAGAGAGCAAGAGAGTAGCAGCAGGAATGTCAGCTGTGGGATTTGAACCCACGCGTTCGAAAACATTACGACCTGAACGTAACCCCTTAGACCACTCGGGCAAACTGACGGACAATTACATCAAACACACACACAAACACTACAACAACACACAACAACAACACACACACAAAACACACAAACAACAACAAACACACAACACATTCCTTTTCACATACCAACGCACATCAACAACTCCACAATTCCATCGCCACGTCAAGTGTGGACAGAAACAGAACACATCATGTAACCCCATACCCACCCAACTCCCACATCGTAACCAGCGTCTCGTAGCCGACCAATCGCCACCAAAACATGAAGATAGAGCGCGCATAGACGAGGCGAATCGAGTCTCGAGGTGGAGTACGTGTAGGCGGCATGCGGTCCGTTGGGAGAGGTGTGAAAGTAGGAAGAAAAGAGGGGGGAAAGAGAGAAGGTGTAGAGGGCCGAAAGAAGAGCGGGAAAAGAAGAAAAAGAAGAAGAAGAAAAAAGAGATAACTAGATAAGTCGACAAAGAAGGAGAATATCGAAAACATAAAAAGAGCGTCGTGTCTGCATTGCAGGGTGGTGTGGTGTGGTGCAAAAAGAGAGCAAGAGAGTAGCAGCAGGAATGTCAGCTGTGGGATTTGAACCCACGCGTTCGAAAACATTACGACCTGAACGTAACCCCTTAGACCACTCGGGCAAACTGACGGACAATTACATCAAACACACACACAAACACTACAACAACACACAACAACAACACACACACAAACAACAACAAACACACAACACATTCCTTTTCACATACCAACGCACATCAACAACTCCACAATTCCATCGCCACGTCAAGTGTGGACAGAAACAGAACACATCATGTAACCCCATACCCACCCAACTCCCACATCGTAACCAGCGTCTCGTAGCCGACCAATCGCCACCAAAACATGAAGATAGAGCGCGCATAGACGAGGCGAATCGAGTCTCGAGGTGGAGTACGTGTAGATGGCATGCGGTCCGTTGGGAGAGGTGTGAAAGTAGGAATAAAAGAGGGGGGAAAGAGAGAAGGTGTAGAGGGCCGAAAGAAGAGCGGGAAAAGAAGAAAAAGAAGAAGAAGAAAAGAAGAGATAACTAGATAAGTCGACAAAGAAGGAGAATATCGAAAACATAAAAAGAGCGTCGTGTCTGCATTGCAGGGTGGTGTGGTGTGGTGCAAAAAGAGAGCAAGAGAGTAGCAGCAGGAATGTCAGCTGTGGGATTTGAACCCACGCGTTCGAAAACATTACGACCTGAACGTAACCCCTTAGACCACTCGGGCAAACTGACGGACAATTACATCAAACACACACACAAACACTACAACAACACACAACAACAACACACACACAAAACACACAAACACACAACACATTCCTTTTCACATACCAACGCACATCAACAACTCCACAATTCCATCGCCACGTCAAGTGTGGACAGAAACAGAACACATCATGTAACCCCATACCCACCCAACTCCCACATCGTAACCAGCGTCTCGTAGCCGACCAATCGCCACCAAAACATGAAGATAGAGCGCGCATAGACGAGGCGAATCGAGTCTCGAGGTGGAGTACGTGTAGGCGGCATGCGGTCCGTTGGGAGAGGTGTGAAAGTAGGAAGAAAAGAGGGGGAAAGAGAGAAGGTGTAGAGGGCCGAAAGAAGAGCGGGAAAAGAAGAAAAAGAAGAAGAAGAAAAGAAGAGATAACTAGATAAGTCGACAAAGAAGGAGAATATCGAAAACATAAAAAGAGCGTCGTGTCTGCATTGCAGGGTGGTGTGGTGTGGTGCAAAAAGAGAGCAAGAGAGTAGCAGCAGGAATGTCAGCTGTGGGATTTGAACCCACGCGTTCGAAAACATTACGACCTGAACGTAACCCCTTAGACCACTCGGGCAAACTGACGGACAATTACATCAAACACACACACAAACACTACAACAACACACAACAACAACACACACACAAACAACAACAAACACACAACACATTCCTTTTCACATACCAACGCACATCAACAACTCCACAATTCCATCGCCACGTCAAGTGTGGACAGAAACAGAACACATCATGTAACCCCATACCCACCCAACTCCCACATCGTAACCAGCGTCTCGTAGCCGACCAATCGCCACCAAAACATGAAGATAGAGCGCGCATAGACGAGGCGAATCGAGTCTCGAGGTGGAGTACGTGTAGGCGGCATGCGGTCCGTTGGGAGAGGTGTGAAAGTAGGAAGAAAAGAGGGGGGAAAGAGAGAAGGTGTAGAGGGCCGAAAGAAGAGCGGGAAAAGAAGAAAAAGAAGAAGAAGAAAAGAAGAGATAACTAGATAAGTCGACAAAGAAGGAGAATATCGAAAACATAAAAAGAGCGTCGTGTCTGCATTGCAGGGTGGTGTGGTGTGGTGCAAAAAGAGAGCAAGAGAGTAGCAGCAGGAATGTCAGCTGTGGGATTTGAACCCACGCGTTCGAAAACATTACGACCTGAACGTAACCCCTTAGACCACTCGGGCAAACTGACGGACAATTACATCAAACACACACACAAACACTACAACAACACACAACAACAACACACACACAAACAACAACAAACACACAACACATTCCTTTTCACATACCAACGCACATCAACAACTCCACAATTCCATCGCCACGTCAAGTGTGGACAGAAACAGAACACATCATGTAACCCCATACCCACCCAACTCCCACATCGTAACCAGCGTCTCGTAGCCGACCAATCGCCACCAAAACATGAAGATAGAGCGCGCATAGACGAGGCGAATCGAGTCTCGAGGTGGAGTACGTGTAGGCGGCATGCGGTCCGTTGGGAGAGGTGTGAAAGTAGGAAGAAAAGAGGGGGGAAAGAGAGAAGGTGTAGAGGGCCGAAAGAAGAGCGGGAAAAGAAGAAAAAGAAGAAGAAGAAAAGAAGAGATAACTAGATAAGTCGACAAAGAAGGAGAATATCGAAAACATAAAAAGAGCGTCGTGTCTGCATTGCAGGGTGGTGTGGTGTGGTGCAAAAAGAGAGCAAGAGAGTAGCAGCAGGAATGTCAGCTGTGGGATTTGAACCCACGCGTTCGAAAACATTACGACCTGAACGTAACCCCTTAGACCACTCGGGCAAACTGACGGACAATTACATCAAACACACACACAAACACTACAACAACACACAACAACAACACACACACAAACAACAACAAACACACAACACATTCCTTTTCACATACCAACGCACATCAACAACTCCACAATTCCATCGCCACGTCAAGTGTGGACAGAAACAGAACACATCATGTAACCCCATACCCACCCAACTCCCACATCGTAACCAGCGTCTCGTAGCCGACCAATCGCCACCAAAACATGAAGATAGAGCGCGCATAGACGAGGCGAATCGAGTCTCGAGGTGGAGTACGTGTAGGCGGCATGCGGTCCGTTGGGAGAGGTGTGAAAGTAGGAAGAAAAGAGGGGGGAAAGAGAGAAGGTGTAGAGGGCCGAAAGAAGAGCGGGAAAAGAAGAAAAAGAAGAAGAAGAAAAGAAGAGATAACTAGATAAGTCGACAAAGAAGGAGAATATCGAAAACATAAAAAGAGCGTCGTGTCTGCATTGCAGGGTGGTGTGGTGTGGTGCAAAAAGAGAGCAAGAGAGTAGCAGCAGGAATGTCAGCTGTGGGATTTGAACCCACGCGTTCGAAAACATTACGACCTGAACGTAACCCCTTAGACCACTCGGGCAAACTGACGGACAATTACATCAAACACACACACAAACACTACAACAACACACAACAACAACACACACACACAAACAACAACAAACACACAACACATTCCTTTTCACATACCAACGCACATCAACAACTCCACAATTCCATCGCCACGTCAAGTGTGGACAGAAACAGAACACATCATGTAACCCCATACCCACCCAACTCCCACATCGTAACCAGCGTCTCGTAGCCGACCAATCGCCACCAAAACATGAAGATAGAGCGCGCATAGACGAGGCGAATCGAGTCTCGAGGTGGAGTACGTGTAGGCGGCATGCGGTCCGTTGGGAGAGGTGTGAAAGTAGGAAGAAAAGGGGGGAAAGAGAGAAGGTGTAGAGGGCCGAAAGAAGAGCGGGAAAAGAAGAAAAAGAAGAAGAAGAAAAGAAGAGATAACTAGATAAGTCGACAAAGAAGGAGAATATCGAAAACATAAAAAGAGCGTCGTGTCTGCATTGCAGGGTGGTGTGGTGTGGTGCAAAAAGAGAGCAAGAGAGTAGCAGCAGGAATGTCAGCTGTGGGATTTGAACCCACGCGTTCGAAAACATTACGACCTGAACGTAACCCCTTAGACCACTCGGGCAAACTGACGGACAATTACATCAAACACACACACAAACACTACAACAACACACAACAACAACACACACACAAACAACAACAAACACACAACACATTCCTTTTCACATACCAACGCACATCAACAACTCCACAATTCCATCGCCACGTCAAGTGTGGACAGAAACAGAACACATCATGTAACCCCATACCCACCCAACTCCCACATCGTAACCAGCGTCTCGTAGCCGACCAATCGCCACCAAAACATGAAGATAGAGCGCGCATAGACGAGGCGAATCGAGTCTCGAGGTGGAGTACGTGTAGGCGGCATGCGGTCCGTTGGGAGAGGTGTGAAAGTAGGAATAAAAGAGGGGGGAAAGAGAGAAGGTGTAGAGGGCCGAAAGAAGAGCGGGAAAAGAAGAAAAAGAAGAAGAAGAAAAGAAGAGATAACTAGATAAGTCGACAAAGAAGGAGAATATCGAAAACATAAAAAGAGCGTCGTGTCTGCATTGCAGGGTGGTGTGGTGTGGTGCAAAAAGAGAGCAAGAGAGTAGCAGCAGGAATGTCAGCTGTGGGATTTGAACCCACGCGTTCGAAAACATTACGACCTGAACGTAACCCCTTAGACCACTCGGGCAAACTGACGGACAATTACATCAAACACACACACAAACACTACAACAACACACAACAACAACACACACACAAACAACAACAAACACACAACACATTCCTTTTCACATACCAACGCACATCAACAACTCCACAATTCCATCGCCACGTCAAGTGTGGACAGAAACAGAACACATCATGTAACCCCATACCCACCCAACTCCCACATCGTAACCAGCGTCTCGTAGCCGACCAATCGCCACCAAAACATGAAGATAGAGCGCGCATAGACGAGGCGAATCGAGTCTCGAGGTGGAGTACGTGTAGGCGGCATGCGGTCCGTTGGGAGAGGTGTGAAAGTAGGAAGAAAAGAGGGGGAAAGAGAGAAGGTGTAGAGGGCCGAAAGAAGAGCGGGAAAAGAAGAAAAAGAAGAAGAAGAAAAGAAGAGATAACTAGATAAGTCGACAAAGAAGGAGAATATCGAAAACATAAAAAGAGCGTCGTGTCTGCATTGCAGGGTGGTGTGGTGTGGTGCAAAAAGAGAGCAAGAGAGTAGCAGCAGGAATGTCAGCTGTGGGATTTGAACCCACGCGTTCGAAAACATTACGACCTGAACGTAACCCCTTAGACCACTCGGGCAAACTGACGGACAATTACATCAAACACACACACAAACACTACAACAACACACAACAACAACACACACACAAACAACAACAAACACACAACACATTCCTTTTCACATACCAACGCACATCAACAACTCCACAATTCCATCGCCACGTCAAGTGTGGACAGAAACAGAACACATCATGTAACCCCATACCCACCCAACTCCCACATCGTAACCAGCGTCTCGTAGCCGACCAATCGCCACCAAAACATGAAGATAGAGCGCGCATAGACGAGGCGAATCGAGTCTCGAGGTGGAGTACGTGTAGGCGGCATGCGGTCCGTTGGGAGAGGTGTGAAAGTAGGAAGAAAAGAGGGGGGAAAGAGAGAAGGTGTAGAGGGCCGAAAGAAGAGCGGGAAAAGAAGAAAGAAGAAGAAGAAAAGAAGAGATAACTAGATAAGTCGACAAAGAAGGAGAATATCGAAAACATAAAAAGAGCGTCGTGTCTGCATTGCAGGGTGGTGTGGTGTGGTGCAAAAAGAGAGCAAGAGAGTAGCAGCAGGAATGTCAGCTGTGGGATTTGAACCCACGCGTTCGAAAACATTACGACCTGAACGTAACCCCTTAGACCACTCGGGCAAACTGACGGACAATTACATCAAACACACACACAAACACTACAACAACACACAACAACAACACACACACAAACAACAACAAACACACAACACATTCCTTTTCACATACCAACGCACATCAACAACTCCACAATTCCATCGCCACGTCAAGTGTGGACAGAAACAGAACACATCATGTAACCCCATACCCACCCAACTCCCACATCGTAACCAGCGTCTCGTAGCCGACCAATCGCCACCAAAACATGAAGATAGAGCGCGCATAGACGAGGCGAATCGAGTCTCGAGGTGGAGTACGTGTAGGCGGCATGCGGTCCGTTGGGAGAGGTGTGAAAGTAGGAAGAAAAGAGGGGGGAAAGAGAGAAGGTGTAGAGGGCCGAAAGAAGAGCGGGAAAAGAAGAAAAAGAAGAAGAAGAAAAGAAGAGATAACTAGATAAGTCGACAAAGAAGGAGAATATCGAAAACATAAAAAGAGCGTCGTGTCTGCATTGCAGGGTGGTGTGGTGTGGTGCAAAAAGAGAGCAAGAGAGTAGCAGCAGGAATGTCAGCTGTGGGATTTGAACCCACGCGTTCGAAAACATTACGACCTGAACGTAACCCCTTAGACCACTCGGGCAAACTGACGGACAATTACATCAAACACACACACAAACACTACAACAACACACAACAACAACACACACACAAACAACAACAAACACACAACACATTCCTTTTCACATACCAACGCACATCAACAACTCCACAATTCCATCGCCACGTCAAGTGTGGACAGAAACAGAACACATCATGTAACCCCATACCCACCCAACTCCCACATCGTAACCAGCGTCTCGTAGCCGACCAATCGCCACCAAAACATGAAGATAGAGCGCGCATAGACGAGGCGAATCGAGTCTCGAGGTGGAGTACGTGTAGGCGGCATGCGGTCCGTTGGGAGAGGTGTGAAAGTAGGAAGAAAAGAGGGGGGAAAGAGAGAAGGTGTAGAGGGCCGAAAGAAGAGCGGGAAAAGAAGAAAAAGAAGAAGAAGAAAAGAAGAGATAACTAGATAAGTCGACAAAGAAGGAGAATATCGAAAACATAAAAAGAGCGTCGTGTCTGCATTGCAGGGTGGTGTGGTGTGGTGCAAAAAGAGAGCAAGAGAGTAGCAGCAGGAATGTCAGCTGTGGGATTTGAACCCACGCGTTCGAAAACATTACGACCTGAACGTAACCCCTTAGACCACTCGGGCAAACTGACGGACAATTACATCAAACACACACACAAACACTACAACAACACACAACAACAACACACACACAAACAACAACAAACACACAACACATTCCTTTTCACATACCAACGCACATCAACAACTCCACAATTCCATCGCCACGTCAAGTGTGGACAGAAACAGAACACATCATGTAACCCCATACCCACCCAACTCCCACATCGTAACCAGCGTCTCGTAGCCGACCAATCGCCACCAAAACATGAAGATAGAGCGCGCATAGACGAGGCGAATCGAGTCTCGAGGTGGAGTACGTGTAGGCGGCATGCGGTCCGTTGGGAGAGGTGTGAAAGTAGGAAGAAAAGAGGGGGGAAAGAGAGAAGGTGTAGAGGGCCGAAAGAAGAGCGGGAAAAGAAGAAAAAGAAGAAGAAGAAAAGAAGAGATAACTAGATAAGTCGACAAAGAAGGAGAATATCGAAAACATAAAAAGAGCGTCGTGTCTGCATTGCAGGGTGGTGTGGTGTGGTGCAAAAAGAGAGCAAGAGAGTAGCAGCAGGAATGTCAGCTGTGGGATTTGAACCCACGCGTTCGAAAACATTACGACCTGAACGTAACCCCTTAGACCACTCGGGCAAACTGACGGACAATTACATCAAACACACACACAAACACTACAACAACACACAACAACAACACACACACAAACAACAACAAACACACAACACATTCCTTTTCACATACCAACGCACATCAACAACTCCACAATTCCATCGCCACGTCAAGTGTGGACAGAAACAGAACACATCATGTAACCCCATACCCACCCAACTCCCACATCGTAACCAGCGTCTCGTAGCCGACCAATCGCCACCAAAACATGAAGATAGAGCGCGCATAGACGAGGCGAATCGAGTCTCGAGGTGGAGTACGTGTAGGCGGCATGCGGTCCGTTGGGAGAGGTGTGAAAGTAGGAATAAAAGAGGGGGGAAAGAGAGAAGGTGTAGAGGGCCGAAAGAAGAGCGGGAAAAGAAGAAAAAGAAGAAGAAGAAAAGAAGAGATAACTAGATAAGTCGACAAAGAAGGAGAATATCGAAAACATAAAAAGAGCGTCGTGTCTGCATTGCAGGGTGGTGTGGTGTGGTGCAAAAAGAGAGCAAGAGAGTAGCAGCAGGAATGTCAGCTGTGGGATTTGAACCCACGCGTTCGAAAACATTACGACCTGAACGTAACCCCTTAGACCACTCGGGCAAACTGACGGACAATTACATCAAACACACACACAAACACTACAACAACACACACAACAACACACACAAAACAACACAAACACACAACAACAACAAACACACAACACATTCCTTTTCACATACCAACGCACATCAACAACTCCACAATTCCATCGCCACGTCAAGTGTGGACAGAAACAGAACACATCATGTAACCCCATACCCACCCAACTCCCACATCGTAACCAGCGTCTCGTAGCCGACCAATCGCCACCAAAACATGAAGATAGAGCGCGCATAGACGAGGCGAATCGAGTCTCGAGGTGGAGTACGTGTAGGCGGCATGCGGTCCGTTGGGAGAGGTGTGAAAGTAGGAAGAAAAGAGGGGGGAAAGAGAGAAGGTGTAGAGGGCCGAAAGAAGAGCGGGAAAAGAAGAAAAAGAAGAAGAAGAAGAAAAGAAGAGATAACTAGATAAGTCGACAAAGAAGGAGAATATCGAAAACATAAAAAGAGCGTCGTGTCTGCATTGCAGGGTGGTGTGGTGTGGTGCAAAAAGAGAGCAAGAGAGTAGCAGCAGGAATGTCAGCTGTGGGATTTGAACCCACGCGTTCGAAAACATTACGACCTGAACGTAACCCCTTAGACCACTCGGGCAAACTGACGGACAATTACATCAAACACACACACAAACACTACAACAACACACAACAACAACACACACACAAACACACAAACAACAACAAACACACAACACATTCCTTTTCACATACCAACGCACATCAACAACTCCACAATTCCATCGCCACGTCAAGTGTGGACAGAAACAGAACACATCATGTAACCCCATACCCACCCAACTCCCACATCGTAACCAGCGTCTCGTAGCCGACCAATCGCCACCAAAACATGAAGATAGAGCGCGCATAGACGAGGCGAATCGAGTCTCGAGGTGGAGTACGTGTAGGCGGCATGCGGTCCGTTGGGAGAGGTGTGAAAGTAGGAAGAAAAGAGGGGGAAAGAGAGAAGGTGTAGAGGGCCGAAAGAAGAGCGGGAAAAGAAGAAAAAGAAGAAGAAGAAAAGAAGAGATAACTAGATAAGTCGACAAAGAAGGAGAATATCGAAAACATAAAAAGAGCGTCGTGTCTGCATTGCAGGGTGGTGTGGTGTGGTGCAAAAAGAGAGCAAGAGAGTAGCAGCAGGAATGTCAGCTGTGGGATTTGAACCCACGCGTTCGAAAACATTACGACCTGAACGTAACCCCTTAGACCACTCGGGCAAACTGACGGACAATTACATCAAACACACACACAAACACTACAACAACACACAACAACAACACACACACAAAACACACAAACAACAACAAACACACAACACATTCCTTTTCACATACCAACGCACATCAACAACTCCACAATTCCATCGCCACGTCAAGTGTGGACAGAAACAGAACACATCATGTAACCCCATACCCACCCAACTCCCACATCGTAACCAGCGTCTCGTAGCCGACCAATCGCCACCAAAACATGAAGATAGAGCGCGCATAGACGAGGCGAATCGAGTCTCGAGGTGGAGTACGTGTAGGCGGCATGCGGTCCGTTGGGAGAGGTGTGAAAGTAGGAAGAAAAGAGGGGGGAAAGAGAGAAGGTGTAGAGGGCCGAAAGAAGAGCGGGAAAAGAAGAAAAAGAAGAAGAAGAAAAGAAGAGATAACTAGATAAGTCGACAAAGAAGGAGAATATCGAAAACATAAAAAGAGCGTCGTGTCTGCATTGCAGGGTGGTGTGGTGTGGTGCAAAAAGAGAGCAAGAGAGTAGCAGCAGGAATGTCAGCTGTGGGATTTGAACCCACGCGTTCGAAAACATTACGACCTGAACGTAACCCCTTAGACCACTCGGGCAAACTGACGGACAATTACATCAAACACACACACAAACACTACAACAACACACAACAACAACACACACACAAACACACAACAACAACAAACACACAACACATTCCTTTTCACATACCAACGCACATCAACAACTCCACAATTCCATCGCCACGTCAAGTGTGGACAGAAACAGAACACATCATGTAACCCCATACCCACCCAACTCCCACATCGTAACCAGCGTCTCGTAGCCGACCAATCGCCACCAAAACATGAAGATAGAGCGCGCATAGACGAGGCGAATCGAGTCTCGAGGTGGAGTACGTGTAGGCGGCATGCGGTCCGTTGGGAGAGGTGTGAAAGTAGGAAGAAAAGAGGGGGGAAAGAGAGAAGGTGTAGAGGGCCGAAAGAAGAGCGGGAAAAGAAGAAAAAGAAGAAAAAGAAGAAAAAGAAGAGATAACTAGATAAGTCGACAAAGAAGGAGAATATCGAAAACATAAAAAGAGCGTCGTGTCTGCATTGCAGGGTGGTGTGGTGTGGTGCAAAAAGAGAGCAAGAGAGTAGCAGCAGGAATGTCAGCTGTGGGATTTGAACCCACGCGTTCGAAAACATTACGACCTGAACGTAACCCCTTAGACCACTCGGGCAAACTGACGGACAATTACATCAAACACACACACAAACACTACAACAACACACAACAACAACACACACACAAACAACAACAAACACACAAACAACAACAAACACACAACACATTCCTTTTCACATACCAACGCACATCAACAACTCCACAATTCCATCGCCACGTCAAGTGTGGACAGAAACAGAACACATCATGTAACCCCATACCCACCCAACTCCCACATCGTAACCAGCGTCTCGTAGCCGACCAATCGCCACCAAAACATGAAGATAGAGCGCGCATAGACGAGGCGAATCGAGTCTCGAGGTGGAGTACGTGTAGGCGGCATGCGGTCCGTTGGGAGAGGTGTGAAAGTAGGAATAAAAGAGGGGGGAAAGAGAGAAGGTGTAGAGGGCCGAAAGAAGAGCGGGAAAAGAAGAAAAAGAAGAAGAAGAAAAGAAGAGATAACTAGATAAGTCGACAAAGAAGGAGAATATCGAAAACATAAAAAGAGCGTCGTGTCTGCATTGCAGGGTGGTGTGGTGTGGTGCAAAAAGAGAGCAAGAGAGTAGCAGCAGGAATGTCAGCTGTGGGATTTGAACCCACGCGTTCGAAAACATTACGACCTGAACGTAACCCCTTAGACCACTCGGGCAAACTGACGGACAATTACATCAAACACACACACAAACACTACAACAACACACAACAACAACACACACACAAACAACAACAAACACACAACACATTCCTTTTCACATACCAACGCACATCAACAACTCCACAATTCCATCGCCACGTCAAGTGTGGACAGAAACAGAACACATCATGTAACCCCATACCCACCCAACTCCCACATCGTAACCAGCGTCTCGTAGCCGACCAATCGCCACCAAAACATGAAGATAGAGCGCGCATAGACGAGGCGAATCGAGTCTCGAGGTGGAGTACGTGTAGGCGGCATGCGGTCCGTTGGGAGAGGTGTGAAAGTAGGAAGAAAAGAGGGGGGAAAGAGAGAAGGTGTAGAGGGCCGAAAGAAGAGCGGGAAAAGAAGAAAAAGAAGAAGAAGAAAAGAAGAGATAACTAGATAAGTCGACAAAGAAGGAGAATATCGAAAACATAAAAAGAGCGTCGTGTCTGCATTGCAGGGTGGTGTGGTGTGGTGCAAAAAGAGAGCAAGAGAGTAGCAGCAGGAATGTCAGCTGTGGGATTTGAACCCACGCGTTCGAAAACATTACGACCTGAACGTAACCCCTTAGACCACTCGGGCAAACTGACGGACAATTACATCAAACACACACACAAACACTACAACAACACACAACAACAACACACACACAAACAACAACAAACACACAACACATTCCTTTTCACATACCAACGCACATCAACAACTCCACAATTCCATCGCCACGTCAAGTGTGGACAGAAACAGAACACATCATGTAACCCCATACCCACCCAACTCCCACATCGTAACCAGCGTCTCGTAGCCGACCAATCGCCACCAAAACATGAAGATAGAGCGCGCATAGACGAGGCGAATCGAGTCTCGAGGTGGAGTACGTGTAGGCGGCATGCGGTCCGTTGGGAGAGGTGTGAAAGTAGGAAGAAAAGAGGGGGGAAAGAGAGAAGGTGTAGAGGGCCGAAAGAAGAGCGGGAAAAGAAGAAAAAGAAGAAGAAGAAAAGAAGAGATAACTAGATAAGTCGACAAAGAAGGAGAATATCGAAAACATAAAAAGAGCGTCGTGTCTGCATTGCAGGGTGGTGTGGTGTGGTGCAAAAAGAGAGCAAGAGAGTAGCAGCAGGAATGTCAGCTGTGGGATTTGAACCCACGCGTTCGAAAACATTACGACCTGAACGTAACCCCTTAGACCACTCGGGCAAACTGACGGACAATTACATCAAACACACACACAAACACTACAACAACACACAACAACAACACACACACAAACAACAACAAACACACAACACATTCCTTTTCACATACCAACGCACATCAACAACTCCACAATTCCATCGCCACGTCAAGTGTGGACAGAAACAGAACACATCATGTAACCCCATACCCACCCAACTCCCACATCGTAACCAGCGTCTCGTAGCCGACCAATCGCCACCAAAACATGAAGATAGAGCGCGCATAGACGAGGCGAATCGAGTCTCGAGGTGGAGTACGTGTAGGCGGCATGCGGTCCGTTGGGAGAGGTGTGAAAGTAGGAAGAAAAGAGGGGGGAAAGAGAGAAGGTGTAGAGGGCCGAAAGAAGAGCGGGAAAAGAAGAAAAAGAAGAAGAAGAAAAGAAGAGATAACTAGATAAGTCGACAAAGAAGGAGAATATCGAAAACATAAAAAGAGCGTCGTGTCTGCATTGCAGGGTGGTGTGGTGTGGTGCAAAAAGAGAGCAAGAGAGTAGCAGCAGGAATGTCAGCTGTGGGATTTGAACCCACGCGTTCGAAAACATTACGACCTGAACGTAACCCCTTAGACCACTCGGGCAAACTGACGGACAATTACATCAAACACACACACAAACACTACAACAACACACAACAACAACACACACACAAACAACAACAAACACACAACACATTCCTTTTCACATACCAACGCACATCAACAACTCCACAATTCCATCGCCACGTCAAGTGTGGACAGAAACAGAACACATCATGTAACCCCATACCCACCCAACTCCCACATCGTAACCAGCGTCTCGTAGCCGACCAATCGCCACCAAAACATGAAGATAGAGCGCGCATAGACGAGGCGAATCGAGTCTCGAGGTGGAGTACGTGTAGGCGGCATGCGGTCCGTTGGGAGAGGTGTGAAAGTAGGAATAAAAGAGGGGGGAAAGAGAGAAGGTGTAGAGGGCCGAAAGAAGAGCGGGAAAAGAAGAAAAAGAAGAAGAAGAAAAGAAGAGATAACTAGATAAGTCGACAAAGAAGGAGAATATCGAAAACATAAAAAGAGCGTCGTGTCTGCATTGCAGGGTGGTGTGGTGTGGTGCAAAAAGAGAGCAAGAGAGTAGCAGCAGGAATGTCAGCTGTGGGATTTGAACCCACGCGTTCGAAAACATTACGACCTGAACGTAACCCCTTAGACCACTCGGGCAAACTGACGGACAATTACATCAAACACACACACAAACACTACAACAACACACAACAACAACACACACACAAACAACAACAAACACACAACACATTCCTTTTCACATACCAACGCACATCAACAACTCCACAATTCCATCGCCACGTCAAGTGTGGACAGAAACAGAACACATCATGTAACCCCATACCCACCCAACTCCCACATCGTAACCAGCGTCTCGTAGCCGACCAATCGCCACCAAAACATGAAGATAGAGCGCGCATAGACGAGGCGAATCGAGTCTCGAGGTGGAGTACGTGTAGGCGGCATGCGGTCCGTTGGGAGAGGTGTGAAAGTAGGAAGAAAAGAGGGGGGAAAGAGAGAAGGTGTAGAGGGCCGAAAGAAGAGCGGGAAAAGAAGAAAAAGAAGAAGAAGAAAAGAAGAGATAACTAGATAAGTCGACAAAGAAGGAGAATATCGAAAACATAAAAAGAGCGTCGTGTCTGCATTGCAGGGTGGTGTGGTGTGGTGCAAAAAGAGAGCAAGAGAGTAGCAGCAGGAATGTCAGCTGTGGGATTTGAACCCACGCGTTCGAAAACATTACGACCTGAACGTAACCCCTTAGACCACTCGGGCAAACTGACGGACAATTACATCAAACACACACACAAACACTACAACAACACACAACAACAACACACACACAAACAACAACAAACACACAACACATTCCTTTTCACATACCAACGCACATCAACAACTCCACAATTCCATCGCCACGTCAAGTGTGGACAGAAACAGAACACATCATGTAACCCCATACCCACCCAACTCCCACATCGTAACCAGCGTCTCGTAGCCGACCAATCGCCACCAAAACATGAAGATAGAGCGCGCATAGACGAGGCGAATCGAGTCTCGAGGTGGAGTACGTGTAGGCGGCATGCGGTCCGTTGGGAGAGGTGTGAAAGTAGGAAGAAAAGAGGGGGGAAAGAGAGAAGGTGTAGAGGGCCGAAAGAAGAGCGGGAAAAGAAGAAAAAGAAGAAGAAGAAAAGAAGAGATAACTAGATAAGTCGACAAAGAAGGAGAATATCGAAAACATAAAAAGAGCGTCGTGTCTGCATTGCAGGGTGGTGTGGTGTGGTGCAAAAAGAGAGCAAGAGAGTAGCAGCAGGAATGTCAGCTGTGGGATTTGAACCCACGCGTTCGAAAACATTACGACCTGAACGTAACCCCTTAGACCACTCGGGCAAACTGACGGACAATTACATCAAACACACACACAAACACTACAACAACACACAACAACAACACACACACAAACAACAACAAACACACAACACATTCCTTTTCACATACCAACGCACATCAACAACTCCACAATTCCATCGCCACGTCAAGTGTGGACAGAAACAGAACACATCATGTAACCCCATACCCACCCAACTCCCACATCGTAACCAGCGTCTCGTAGCCGACCAATCGCCACCAAAACATGAAGATAGAGCGCGCATAGACGAGGCGAATCGAGTCTCGAGGTGGAGTACGTGTAGGCGGCATGCGGTCCGTTGGGAGAGGTGTGAAAGTAGGAATAAAAGAGGGGGAAAGAGAGAAGGTGTAGAGGGCCGAAAGAAGAGCGGGAAAAGAAGAAAAAGAAGAAGAAGAAAAGAAGAGATAACTAGATAAGTCGACAAAGAAGGAGAATATCGAAAACATAAAAAGAGCGTCGTGTCTGCATTGCAGGGTGGTGTGGTGTGGTGCAAAAAGAGAGCAAGAGAGTAGCAGCAGGAATGTCAGCTGTGGGATTTGAACCCACGCGTTCGAAAACATTACGACCTGAACGTAACCCCTTAGACCACTCGGGCAAACTGACGGACAATTACATCAAACACACACACAAACACTACAACAACACACAACAACAACACACACACAAACAACAACAAACACACAACACATTCCTTTTCACATACCAACGCACATCAACAACTCCACAATTCCATCGCCACGTCAAGTGTGGACAGAAACAGAACACATCATGTAACCCCATACCCACCCAACTCCCACATCGTAACCAGCGTCTCGTAGCCGACCAATCGCCACCAAAACATGAAGATAGAGCGCGCATAGACGAGGCGAATCGAGTCTCGAGGTGGAGTACGTGTAGGCGGCATGCGGTCCGTTGGGAGAGGTGTGAAAGTAGGAAGAAAAGAGGGGGGAAAGAGAGAAGGTGTAGAGGGCCGAAAGAAGAGCGGGAAAAGAAGAAAAAGAAGAAGAAGAAAAGAAGAGATAACTAGATAAGTCGACAAAGAAGGAGAATATCGAAAACATAAAAAGAGCGTCGTGTCTGCATTGCAGGGTGGTGTGGTGTGGTGCAAAAAGAGAGCAAGAGAGTAGCAGCAGGAATGTCAGCTGTGGGATTTGAACCCACGCGTTCGAAAACATTACGACCTGAACGTAACCCCTTAGACCACTCGGGCAAACTGACGGACAATTACATCAAACACACACACAAACACTACAACAACACACAACAACAACACACACACAAACAACAACAAACACACAACACATTCCTTTTCACATACCAACGCACATCAACAACTCCACAATTCCATCGCCACGTCAAGTGTGGACAGAAACAGAACACATCATGTAACCCCATACCCACCCAACTCCCACATCGTAACCAGCGTCTCGTAGCCGACCAATCGCCACCAAAACATGAAGATAGAGCGCGCATAGACGAGGCGAATCGAGTCTCGAGGTGGAGTACGTGTAGGCGGCATGCGGTCCGTTGGGAGAGGTGTGAAAGTAGGAAGAAAAGAGGGGGGAAAGAGAGAAGGTGTAGAGGGCCGAAAGAAGAGCGGGAAAAGAAGAAAAAGAAGAAGAAGAAAAGAAGAGATAACTAGATAAGTCGACAAAGAAGGAGAATATCGAAAACATAAAAAGAGCGTCGTGTCTGCATTGCAGGGTGGTGTGGTGTGGTGCAAAAAGAGAGCAAGAGAGTAGCAGCAGGAATGTCAGCTGTGGGATTTGAACCCACGCGTTCGAAAACATTACGACCTGAACGTAACCCCTTAGACCACTCGGGCAAACTGACGGACAATTACATCAAACACACACACAAACACTACAACAACACACAACAACAACACACACACAAACAACAACAAACACACAACACATTCCTTTTCACATACCAACGCACATCAACAACTCCACAATTCCATCGCCACGTCAAGTGTGGACAGAAACAGAACACATCATGTAACCCCATACCCACCCAACTCCCACATCGTAACCAGCGTCTCGTAGCCGACCAATCGCCACCAAAACATGAAGATAGAGCGCGCATAGACGAGGCGAATCGAGTCTCGAGGTGGAGTACGTGTAGGCGGCATGCGGTCCGTTGGGAGAGGTGTGAAAGTAGGAAGAAAAGAGGGGGGAAAGAGAGAAGGTGTAGAGGGCCGAAAGAAGAGCGGGAAAAGAAGAAAAAGAAGAAGAAGAAGAAAAGAAGAGATAACTAGATAAGTCGACAAAGAAGGAGAATATACGAAAACATAAAAAGAGCGTCGTGTCTGCATTGCAGGGTGGTGTGGTGTGGTGCAAAAGAGAGCAAGAGAGTAGCAGCAGGAATGTCAGCTGTGGGATTTGAACCCACGCGGTTCGAAAACATTTCGACCTGAACGTAACCCCTTAGACCACTCGGGCAAACTGACGGACAATTACATCAATACACACACACAAACACTCAACAACACCAACAACAACACACACACAAAACAACAACAAACACACAACACATTCCTTTTCACCAATACCAACGCACATCAACAACTCCACAATTCCATCGCCACGTCAAGTGTGGACAGAAACAGAACACATCATGTAACCCCCATACCAACCCAACTCCCACATCGTAACCAGAGTCTCGTACCGACCAATCGCCACCAAAACATGAAGATAGAGCGCGCATAGACGAGGCGAATCGAGTCTCGAGGTGGAGTACGTGTAGGCGGCATGCGGTCCGTTGGAGAGGTGTGAAAGTAGGAAGAAAAGAGGGGGGGAAAGAGAGAAGGTGTAGAGGGCCGAAAGAAGAGCGGGAAAAGAAGAAAAAGAAGAAGAAGAAAAGAAGAGATAACTAGATAAGTCGACAAAGAAGGAGAATATCGAAAACATAAAAAGAGCGTCGTGTCTGCATTGCAGGGTGGTGTGGTGTGGTGCAAAAGAGAGCAAGAGAGTAGCAGCAGGAATGTCAGCTGTGGATTTGAACCCACGCGTTCGAAAACATTACGACCTGAACGTACACCCCTTAGACCACTCGGGCAAACTGACGGACAATTTACATCAAACACACACAAAAACACTACAACAACACACAACAACAACACACACACAAAAACAACACAAACACACAACACATTCCTTTTCACATATACCAACGCACATCAACAACTCCACAATTCCATCGCCACGTCAAGTGTGGACAGAAACAGAACACATCATGTAACCCCATACCCACCCAACTCCCACATCGTAACCAGCGTCTCGTAGCCGACCAATCGCCACCAAAACATGAAGATAGAGCGCGCATAGACGAGGCGAATCGAGTCTCGAGGTGGAGTACGTGTAGGCGGCATGCGGTCCGTTGGGAGAGGTGTGAAAGTAGGAATAAAAGAGGGGGGAAAGAGAGAAGGTGTAGAGGGCCGAAAGAAGAGCGGGAAAAGAAGAAAAAGAAGAAGAAGAAAAGAAGAGATAACTAGATAAGTCGACAAAGAAGGAGAATATCGAAAACATAAAAAGAGCGTCGTGTCTGCATTGCAGGGTGGTGTGGTGTGGTGCAAAAAGAGAGCAAGAGAGTAGCAGCAGGAATGTCAGCTGTGGGATTTGAACCCACGCGTTCGAAAACATTACGACCTGAACGTAACCCTTAGACACTCGGGCAAACTGACGGACAATTACATCAAACACACACACAAACACTACAACAACACACAACAACAACACACACACAAACAACAACAAACACACAACACATTCCTTTTCACATACCAACGCACATCAACAACTCCACAATTCCATCGCCACGTCAAGTGTGGACAGAAACAGAACACATCATGTAACCCCCATACCCACCCAACTCCCACATCGTAACCAGCGTCTCGTAGCCGACCAATCGCCACCAAAACATGAAGATAGAGCGCGCATAGACGAGGCGAATCGAGTCTCGAGGTGGAGTACGTGTAGGCGGCATGCGGTCCGTTGGGAGAGGTGTGAAAGTAGGAAGAAAAGAGGGGGGAAAGAGAGAAGGTGTAGAGGGCCGAAAGAAGAGCGGGAAAAGAAGAAAAAGAAGAAGAAGAAAAGAAGAGATAACTAGATAAGTCGACAAAGAAGGAGAATATCGAAAACATAAAAAGAGCGTCGTGTCTGCATTGCTTGCAGGGTGTGTGGTGTGGTGCAAAAAGAGAGCAAGAGAGTAGCAGCAGGAATGTCAGCTGTGGATTTGAACCCACGCGTTCGAAAACATTACGACCTGAACGTAACCCCTTAGACCACTCGGGCAAACTGACGGACAATTACATCAAACACACACACAAACACTACAACAAACACACAACAACAACACACACACAAAACAACAACAAACACACAACACATTCCTTTTCACATACCAACGCACATCAACAACTCCACAATTCCATCGCCACGTCAAGTGTGGACAGAAACAGAACACATCATGTAACCCCATACCCACCAACTCCCACATCGTAACCAGCGTCTCGTAGCCGACCAATCGCCACCAAAACATGAAGATAGAGCGCGCATAGACGAGGCGAAATCGAGTCTCGAGGTGGAGTACGTGTAGGCGGCATGCGGTCCGTTGGGAGAGGTGTGAAAGTAGGAAGAAAAGAGGGGGGAAAGAGAGAAGAGAAGGTGTAGAGGGCCGAAAGAAGAGCGGGAAAAGAAGAAAAAGAAGAAGAAGAAAAGAAGAGATAACTAGATAAGTCGACAAAGAAGGAGAATATCGAAAACATAAAAAGAGCGTCGTGTCTGCATTGCAGGGTGGTGTGGTGTGGTGCAAAAAGAGAGCAAGAGAGTAGCAGCAGGAATGTCAGCTGTGGGATTTGAACCCACGCGTTCGAAAACATTACGACCTGAACGTAACCCCTTAGACCACTCGGGCAAACTGACGGACAATTACATCAAACACACACACAAACACTACAACAACACACAACAACAACACACACACAAACAACAACAAACACACAACACATTCCTTTTCACATACCAACGCACATCAACAACTCCACAATTCCATCGCCACGTCAAGTGTGGACAGAAACAGAACACATCATGTAACCCCATACCCACCCAACTCCCACATCGTAACCAGCGTCTCGTAGCCGACCAATCGCCACCAAAAACATGAAGATAGAGCGCGCATAGACGAGGCGAATCGAGTCTCGAGGTGGAGTACGTGTAGGCGGCATGCGGTCCGTTGGGAGAGGTGTGAAAGTAGGAAGAAAAGAGGGGGGAAAGAGAGAAGGTGTAGAGGGCCGAAAGAAGAGCGGGAAAAGAAGAAAAAGAAGAAGAAGAAAAGAAGAGATAACTAGATAAGTCGACAAAGAAGGAGAATATCGAAAACATAAAAAGAGCGTCGTGTCTGCATTGCAGGGTGGTGTGGTGTGGTGCAAAAAGAGAGCAAGAGAGTAGCAGCAGGAATGTCAGCTGTGGGATTTGAACCACGCGTTCGAAAACATTACGACCTGAACGTAACCCCTTAGACCACTCGGGCAAACTGACGGACAATTACATCAAACACACACACAAACACTACAACAACACACAACAACAACACACACACAAACAACAACAAACACACAACACATTCCTTTTCACATACCAACGCACATCAACAACTTCCACAATTCCATCGCCACGTCAAGTGTGGACAGAAACAGAACACATCATGTAACCCCATACCCACCCAACTCCCACATCGTAACCAGCGTCTCGTAGCCGACCAATCGCCACCAAAACATGAAGATAGAGCGCGCATAGACGAGGCGAATCGAGTCTCGAGGTGGAGTACGTGTAGGCGGCATGCGGTCCGTTGGGAGAGGTGTGAAAGTAGGAAGAAAAGAGGGGGGAAAGAGAGAAGGTGTAGAGGGCCGAAAGAAGAGCGGGAAAAGAAGAAAAAGAAGAAGAAGAAAGAAGAGATAACTAGATAAGTCGACAAAGAAGGAGAATATCGAAAACATAAAAAGAGCGTCGTGTCTGCATTGCAGGGTGGTGTGGTGTGGTGCAAAAAGAGAGCAAGAGAGTAGCAGCAGGAATGTCAGCTGTGGGATTTGAACCCACGCGTTCGAAAACATTACGACCTGAACGTAACCCCTTAGACCACTCGGGCAAACTGACGGACAATTACATCAAACACACACACAAACACTACAACAACACACAACAACAACACACACACAAACAACAACAAACACACAACACATTCCTTTTCACATACCAACGCACATCAACAACTCCACAATTCCATCGCCACGTCAAGTGTGGACAGAAACAGAACACATCATGTAACCCCATACCCACCCAACTCCCACATCGTAACCAGCGTCTCGTAGCCGACCAATCGCCACCAAAACATGAAGATAGAGCGCGCATAGACGAGGCGAATCGAGTCTCGAGGTGGAGTACGTGTAGGCGGCATGCGGTCCGTTGGGAGAGGTGTGAAAGTAGGAATAAAAGAGGGGGGAAAGAGAGAAGGTGTAGAGGGCCGAAAGAAGAGCGGGAAAAGAAGAAAAAGAAGAAGAAGAAAAGAAGAGATAACTAGATAAGTCGACAAAGAAGGAGAATATCGAAAACATAAAAAGAGCGTCGTGTCTGCATTGCAGGGTGGTGTGGTGTGGTGCCAAAAAGAGAGCAAGAGAGTAGCAGCAGGAATGTCAGCTGTGGGATTTGAACCCACGCGTTCGAAACATTACGACCTGAACGTAACCCCTTAGACCACTCGGGCAAACTGACGGACAATTACATCAAACACACACACAAACACTACAACAACACACAACAACAACACACACACAAACAACAACAAACACACAACACATTCCTTTTCACATACCAACGCACATCAACAACTCCACAATTCCATCGCCACGTCAAGTGTGGACAGAAACAGAACACATCATGTAACCCCATACCCACCCAACTCCCACATCGTAACCAGCGTCTCGTAGCCGACCAATCGCCACCAAAACATGAAGATAGAGCGCGCATAGACGAGGCGAATCGAGTCTCGAGGTGGAGTACGTGTAGGCGGCATGCGGTCCGTTGGGAGAGGTGTGAAAGTAGGAATAAAAGAGGGGGGAAAGAGAGAAGGTGTAGAGGGCCGAAAGAAGAGCGGGAAAAGAAGAAAAAGAAGAAGAAAAGAAGAGATAACTAGATAAGTCGACAAAGAAGGAGAATATCGAAAACATAAAAAGAGCGTCGTGTCTGCATTGCAGGGTGGTGTGGTGTGGTGCAAAAAGAGAGCAAGAGAGTAGCAGCAGGAATGTCAGCTGTGGGATTTGAACCCACGCGTTCGAAAACATTACGACCTGAACGTAACCCCTTAGACCACTCGGGCAAACTGACGGACAATTACATCAAACACACACAAAACACTACAACAACACACAACAACAACACACACACAAACAACAACAAACACACAACACATTCCTTTTCACATACCAACGCACATCAACAACTCCACAATTCCATCGCCGCGTCAAGTGTGGACAGAAACAGAACACATCATGTAACCCCATACCCACCCAACTCCCACATCGTAACCAGCGTCTCGTAGCCGACCAATCGCCACCAAAACATGAAGATAGAGCGCGCATAGACGAGGCGAATCGAGTCTCGAGGTGGAGTACGTGTAGGTGGCATGCGGTCCGTTGGGAGAGGTGTGAAAGTAGGAATAAAAGAGGGGGGAAAGAGAGAAGGTGTAGAGGGCCGAAAGAAGAGCGGGAAAAGAAGAAAAAGAAGAAAAAGAAGAAGAAAAGAAGAGATAACTAGATAAGTCGACAAAGAAGGAGAATATCGAAAACATAAAAAGAGCGTCGTGTCTGCATTGCAGGGTGGTGTGGTGTGGTGCAAAAAGAGAGCAAGAGAGTAGCAGCAGGAATGTCAGCTGTGGGATTTGAACCCACGCGTTCGAAAACATTACGACCTGAACGTAACCCCTTAGACCACTCGGGCAAACTGACGGACAATTACATCAAACACACACACAAACACTACAACAACACACAACAACAACACACACACAAACAACAACAAACACACAACACATTCCTTTTCACATACCAACGCACATCAACAACTCCACAATTCCATCGCCGCGTCAAGTGTGGACAGAAACAGAACACATCATGTAACCCCATACCCACCCAACTCCCACATCGTAACCAGCGTCTCGTAGCCGACCAATCGCCACCAAAACATGAAGATAGAGCGCGCATAGACGAGGCGAATCGAGTCTCGAGGTGGAGTACGTGTAGGTGGCATGCGGTCCGTTGGGAGAGGTGTGAAAGTAGGAATAAAAGAGGGGGGAAAGAGAGAAGGTGTAGAGGGCCGAAAGAAGAGCGGGAAAAGAAGAAAAAGAAGAAAAAGAAGAAGAAGAAAAGAAGAGATAACTAGATAAGTCGACAAAGAAGGAGAATATCGAAAACATAAAAAGAGCGTCGTGTCTGCATTGCAGGGTGGGTGTGGTGTGGTGCAAAAAGAGAGCAAGAGAGTAGCAGCAGGAATGTCAGCTGTGGGATTTGAACCCACGCGTTCGAAAACATTACGACCTGAACGTAACCCCTTAGACCACTCGGGCAAACTGACGGACAATTACATCAAACACACACACAAACACTACAACAACACACAACAACAACACACACACAAACAACAACAAACACACAACACATTCCTTTTCACATACCAACGCACATCAACAACTCCACAATTCCATCGCCACGTCAAGTGTGGACAGAAACAGAACACATCATGTAACCCCATACCCACCCAACTCCCACATCGTAACCAGCGTCTCGTAGCCGACCAATCGCCACCAAAACATGAAGATAGAGCGCGCATAGACGAGGCGAATCGAGTCTCGAGGTGGAGTACGTGTAGGCGGCATGCGGTCCGTTGGGAGAGGTGTGAAAGTAGGAATAAAAGAGGGGGGAAAGAGAGAAGGTGTAGAGGGCCGAAAGAAGAGCGGGAAAAGAAGAAAAAGAAGAAGAAGAAAAGAAGAGATAACTAGATAAGTCGACAAAGAAGGAGAATATCGAAAACATAAAAAGAGCGTCGTGTCTGCATTGCAGGGTGGTGTGGTGTGGTGCAAAAAGAGAGCAAGAGAGTAGCAGCAGGAATGTCAGCTGTGGGATTTGAACCCACGCGTTCGAAAACATTACGACCTGAACGTAACCCCTTAGACCACTCGGGCAAACTGACGGACAATTACATCAAACACACACACAAACACTACAACAACACACAACAACAACACACACACAAACAACAACAAACACACAACACATTCCTTTTCACATACCAACGCACATCAACAACTCCACAATTCCATCGCCACGTCAAGTGTGGACAGAAACAGAACACATCATGTAACCCCATACCCACCCAACTCCCACATCGTAACCAGCGTCTCGTAGCCGACCAATCGCCACCAAAACATGAAGATAGAGCGCGCATAGACGAGGCGAATCGAGTCTCGAGGTGGAGTACGTGTAGGCGGCATGCGGTCCGTTGGGAGAGGTGTGAAAGTAGGAATAAAAGAGGGGGGAAAGAGAGAAGGTGTAGAGGGCCGAAAGAAGAGCGGGAAAAGAAGAAAAAGAAGAAGAAGAAAAGAAGAGATAACTAGATAAGTCGACAAAGAAGGAGAATATCGAAAACATAAAAAGAGCGTCGTGTCTGCATTGCAGGGTGGTGTGGTGTGGTGCAAAAAGAGAGCAAGAGAGTAGCAGCAGGAATGTCAGCTGTGGGATTTGAACCCACGCGTTCGAAAACATTACGACCTGAACGTAACCCCTTAGACCACTCGGGCAAACTGACGGACAATTACATCAAACACACACACAAACACTACAACAACACACAACAACAACACACACACAAACAACAACAAACACACAACACATTCCTTTTCACATACCAACGCACATCAACAACTCCACAATTCCATCGCCACGTCAAGTGTGGACAGAAACAGAACACATCATGTAACCCCATACCCACCCAACTCCCACATCGTAACCAGCGTCTCGTAGCCGACCAATCGCCACCAAAACATGAAGATAGAGCGCGCATAGACGAGGCGAATCGAGTCTCGAGGTGGAGTACGTGTAGGCGGCATGCGGTCCGTTGGGAGAGGTGTGAAAGTAGGAATAAAAGAGGGGGGAAAGAGAGAAGGTGTAGAGGGCCGAAAGAAGAGCGGGAAAAGAAGAAAAGAAGAGATAACTAGATAAGTCGACAAAGAAGGAGAATATCGAAAACATAAAAAGAGCGTCGTGTCTGCATTGCAGGGTGGTGTGGTGTGGTGCAAAAAGAGAGCAAGAGAGTAGCAGCAGGAATGTCAGCTGTGGGATTTGAACCCACGCGTTCGAAAACATTACGACCTGAACGTAACCCCTTAGACCACTCGGGCAAACTGACGGACAATTACATCAAACACACACACAAACACTACAACAACACACAACAACAACACACACACAAACAACAACAAACACACAACACATTCCTTTTCACATACCAACGCACATCAACAACTCCACAATTCCATCGCCACGTCAAGTGTGGACAGAAACAGAACACATCATGTAACCCCATACCCACCCAACTCCCACATCGTAACCAGCGTCTCGTAGCCGACCAATCGCCACCAAAACATGAAGATAGAGCGCGCATAGACGAGGCGAATCGAGTCTCGAGGTGGAGTACGTGTAGGCGGCATGCGGTCCGTTGGGAGAGGTGTGAAAGTAGGAATAAAAGAGGGGGGAAAGAGAGAAGGTGTAGAGGGCCGAAAGAAGAGCGGGAAAAGAAGAAAAAGAAGAAGAAGAAAAGAAGAGATAACTAGATAAGTCGACAAAGAAGGAGAATATCGAAAACATAAAAAGAGCGTCGTGTCTGCATTGCAGGGTGGTGTGGTGTGGTGCAAAAAGAGAGCAAGAGAGTAGCAGCAGGAATGTCAGCTGTGGGATTTGAACCCACGCGTTCGAAAACATTACGACCTGAACGTAACCCCTTAGACCACTCGGGCAAACTGACGGACAATTACATCAAACACACACACAAACACTACAACAACACACAACAACAACACACACACAAACAACAACAAACACACAAACAACAACAAACACACAACACATTCCTTTTCACATACCAACGCACATCAACAACTCCACAATTCCATCGCCACGTCAAGTGTGGACAGAAACAGAACACATCATGTAACCCCATACCCACCCAACTCCCACATCGTAACCAGCGTCTCGTAGCCGACCAATCGCCACCAAAACATGAAGATAGAGCGCGCATAGACGAGGCGAATCGAGTCTCGAGGTGGAGTACGTGTAGGCGGCATGCGGTCCGTTGGGAGAGGTGTGAAAGTAGGAAGAAAAGAGGGGGGAAAGAGAGAAGGTGTAGAGGGCCGAAAGAAGAGCGGGAAAAGAAGAAAAAGAAGAAAAAGAAGAAGAAAAGAAGAGATAACTAGATAAGTCGACAAAGAAGGAGAATATCGAAAACATAAAAAGAGCGTCGTGTCTGCATTGCAGGGTGGTGTGGTGTGGTGCAAAAAGAGAGCAAGAGAGTAGCAGCAGGAATGTCAGCTGTGGGATTTGAACCCACGCGTTCGAAAACATTACGACCTGAACGTAACCCCTTAGACCACTCGGGCAAACTGACGGACAATTACATCAAACACACACACAAACACTACAACAACACATAACAACAACACACACACAAAACACACAAACAACAACAAACACACAACACATTCCTTTTCACATACCAACGCACATCAACAACTCCACAATTCCATCGCCACGTCAAGTGTGGACAGAAACAGAACACATCATGTAACCCCATACCCACCCAACTCCCACATCGTAACCAGCGTCTCGTAGCCGACCAATCGCCACCAAAACATGAAGATAGAGCGCGCATAGACGAGGCGAATCGAGTCTCGAGGTGGAGTACGTGTAGGCGGCATGCGGTCCGTTGGGAGAGGTGTGAAAGTAGGAAGAAAAGAGGGGGGAAAGAGAGAAGGTGTAGAGGGCCGAAAGAAGAGCGGGAAAAGAAGAAAAAGAAGAAAAAGAAGAAGAAAAGAAGAGATAACTAGATAAGTCGACAAAGAAGGAGAATATCGAAAACATAAAAAGAGCGTCGTGTCTGCATTGCAGGGTGGTGTGGTGTGGTGCAAAAAGAGAGCAAGAGAGTAGCAGCAGGAATGTCAGCTGTGGGATTTGAACCCACGCGTTCGAAAACATTACGACCTGAACGTAACCCCTTAGACCACTCGGGCAAACTGACGGACAATTACATCAAACACACACACAAACACTACAACAACACACAACAACAACACACACACAAACAACAACAAACACACAACACATTCCTTTTCACATACCAACGCACATCAACAACTCCACAATTCCATCGCCACGTCAAGTGTGGACAGAAACAGAACACATCATGTAACCCCATACCCACCCAACTCCCACATCGTAACCAGCGTCTCGTAGCCGACCAATCGCCACCAAAACATGAAGATAGAGCGCGCATAGACGAGGCGAATCGAGTCTCGAGGTGGAGTACGTGTAGGTGGCATGCGGTCCGTTGGGAGAGGTGTGAAAGTAGGAAGAAAAGAGGGGGGAAAGAGAGAAGGTGTAGAGGGCCGAAAGAAGAGCGGGAAAAGAAGAAAAAGAAGAAAAAGAAGAAGAAAAGAAGAGATAACTAGATAAGTCGACAAAGAAGGAGAATATCGAAAACATAAAAAGAGCGTCGTGTCTGCATTGCAGGGTGGTGTGGTGTGGTGCAAAAAGAGAGCAAGAGAGTAGCAGCAGGAATGTCAGCTGTGGGATTTGAACCCACGCGTTCGAAAACATTACGACCTGAACGTAACCCCTTAGACCACTCGGGCAAACTGACGGACAATTACATCAAACACACACACAAACACTACAACAACACACAACAACAACACACACACAAACAACAACAAACACACAACACATTCCTTTTCACATACCAACGCACATCAACAACTCCACAATTCCATCGCCGCGTCAAGTGTGGACAGAAACAGAACACATCATGTAACCCCATACCCACCCAACTCCCACATCGTAACCAGCGTCTCGTAGCCGACCAATCGCCACCAAAACATGAAGATAGAGCGCGCATAGACGAGGCGAATCGAGTCTCGAGGTGGAGTACGTGTAGGTGGCATGCGGTCCGTTGGGAGAGGTGTGAAAGTAGGAATAAAAGAGGGGGGAAAGAGAGAAGGTGTAGAGGGCCGAAAGAAGAGCGGGAAAAGAAGAAAAAGAAGAAAAAGAAGAAGAAAAGAAGAGATAACTAGATAAGTCGACAAAGAAGGAGAATATCGAAAACATAAAAAGAGCGTCGTGTCTGCATTGCAGGGTGGTGTGGTGTGGTGCAAAAAGAGAGCAAGAGAGTAGCAGCAGGAATGTCAGCTGTGGGATTTGAACCCACGCGTTCGAAAACATTACGACCTGAACGTAACCCCTTAGACCACTCGGGCAAACTGACGGACAATTACATCAAACACACACACAAACACTACAACAACACACAACAACAACACACACACAAACAACAACAAACACACAACACATTCCTTTTCACATACCAACGCACATCAACAACTCCACAATTCCATCGCCGCGTCAAGTGTGGACAGAAACAGAACACATCATGTAACCCCATACCCACCCAACTCCCACATCGTAACCAGCGTCTCGTAGCCGACCAATCGCCACCAAAACATGAAGATAGAGCGCGCATAGACGAGGCGAATCGAGTCTCGAGGTGGAGTACGTGTAGGTGGCATGCGGTCCGTTGGGAGAGGTGTGAAAGTAGGAATAAAAGAGGGGGGAAAGAGAGAAGGTGTAGAGGGCCGAAAGAAGAGCGGGAAAAGAAGAAAAAGAAGAAAAAGAAGAAGAAAAGAAGAGATAACTAGATAAGTCGACAAAGAAGGAGAATATCGAAAACATAAAAAGAGCGTCGTGTCTGCATTGCAGGGGTGGTGTGGTGTGGTGCAAAAAGAGAGCAAGAGAGTAGCAGCAGGAATGTCAGCTGTGGGATTTGAACCCACGCGTTCGAAAACATTACGACCTGAACGTAACCCCTTAGACCACTCGGGCAAACTGACGGACAATTACATCAAACACACACACAAACACTACAACAACACACAACAACAACACACACACAAACAACAACAAACACACAACACATTCCTTTTCACATACCAACGCACATCAACAACTCCACAATTCCATCGCCACGTCAAGTGTGGACAGAAACAGAACACATCATGTAACCCCATACCCACCCAACTCCCACATCGTAACCAGCGTCTCGTAGCCGACCAATCGCCACCAAAACATGAAGATAGAGCGCGCATAGACGAGGCGAATCGAGTCTCGAGGTGGAGTACGTGTAGGCGGCATGCGGTCCGTTGGGAGAGGTGTGAAAGTAGGAATAAAAGAGGGGGGAAAGAGAGAAGGTGTATAGGGCCGAAAGAAGAGCGGGAAAAGAAGAAAAAGAAGAAAAAGAAGAAGAAAAGAGAGATAACTAGATAAGTCGACAAAGAAGGAGAATATCGAAAACATAAAAAGAGCGTCGTGTCTGCATTGCAGGGTGGTGTGGTGTGGTGCAAAAAGAGAGCAAGAGAGTAGCAGCAGGAATGTCAGCTGTGGGATTTGAACCCACGCGTTCGAAAACATTACGACCTGAACGTAACCCCTTAGACCACTCGGGCAAACTGACGGACAATTACATCAAACACACACACAAACACTACAACAACACACAACAACAACACACAACAACAACACACACACAAACAACAACAAACACACAACACATTCCTTTTCACATACCAACGCACATCAACAACTCCACAATTCCATCGCCACGTCAAGTGTGGACAGAAACAGAACACATCATGTAACCCCATACCCACCCAACTCCCACATCGTAACCAGCGTCTCGTAGCCGACCAATCGCCACCAAAACATGAAGATAGAGCGCGCATAGACGAGGCGAATCGAGTCTCGAGGTGGAGTACGTGTAGGCGGCATGCGGTCCGTTGGGAGAGGTGTGAAAGTAGGAAGAAAAGAGGGGGGAAAGAGAGAAGGTGTAGAGGGCCGAAAGAAGAGCGGGAAAAGAAGAAAAAGAAGAAAAAGAAGAAGAAAAGAAGAGATAACTAGATAAGTCGACAAAGAAGGAGAATATCGAAAACATAAAAAGAGCGTCGTGTCTGCATTGCAGGGTGGTGTGGTGTGGTGCAAAAAGAGAGCAAGAGAGTAGCAGCAGGAATGTCAGCTGTGGGATTTGAACCCACGCGTTCGAAAACATTACGACCTGAACGTAACCCCTTAGACCACTCGGGCAAACTGACGGACAATTACATCAAACACACACACAAACACTACAACAACACACAACAACAACACACACACAAACAACAACAAACACACAACACATTCCTTTTCACATACCAACGCACATCAACAACTCCACAATTCCATCGCCACGTCAAGTGTGGACAGAAACAGAACACATCATGTAACCCCATACCCACCCAACTCCCACATCGTAACCAGCGTCTCGTAGCCGACCAATAAAACATGAAGATAGAGCGCGCATAGACGAGGCGAATCGAGTCTCGAGGTGGAGTACGTGTAGGCGGCATGCGGTCCGTTGGGAGAGGTGTGAAAGTAGGAAGAAAAGAGGGGGGAAAGAGAGAAGGTGTATAGGGCCGAAAGAAGAGCGGGAAAAGAAGAAAAAGAAGAAAAAGAAGAAGAAAAGAAGAGATAACTAGATAAGTCGACAAAGAAGGAGAATATCGAAAACATAAAAAGAGCGTCGTGTCTGCATTGCAGGGTGGTGTGGTGTGGTGCAAAAAGAGAGCAAGAGAGTAGCAGCAGGAATGTCAGCTGTGGGATTTGAACCCACGCGTTCGAAAACATTACGACCTGAACGTAACCCCTTAGACCACTCGGGCAAACTGACGGACAATTACATCAAACACACACACAAACACTACAACAACACACAACAACAACACACAACAACAACACACACACAAACAACAACAAACACACAACACATTCCTTTTCACATACCAACGCACATCAACAACTCCACAATTCCATCGCCACGTCAAGTGTGGACAGAAACAGAACACATCATGTAACCCCATACCCACCCAACTCCCACATCGTAACCAGCGTCTCGTAGCCGACCAATCGCCACCAAAACATGAAGATAGAGCGCGCATAGACGAGGCGAATCGAGTCTCGAGGTGGAGTACGTGTAGGCGGCATGCGGTCCGTTGGGAGAGGTGTGAAAGTAGGAAGAAAAGAGGGGGGAAAGAGAGAAGGTGTAGAGGGCCGAAAGAAGAGCGGGAAAAGAAGAAAAAGAAGAAGAAAAGAAGAGATAACTAGATAAGTCGACAAAGAAGGAGAATATCGAAAACATAAAAAGAGCGTCGTGTCTGCATTGCAGGGTGGTGTGGTGTGGTGCAAAAAGAGAGCAAGAGAGTAGCAGCAGGAATGTCAGCTGTGGGATTTGAACCCACGCGTTCGAAAACATTACGACCTGAACGTAACCCCTTAGACCACTCGGGCAAACTGACGGACAATTACATCAAACACACACACAAACACTACAACAACACACAACAACAACACACACACAAACAACAACAAACACACAACACATTCCTTTTCACATACCAACGCACATCAACAACTCCACAATTCCATCGCCACGTCAAGTGTGGACAGAAACAGAACACATCATGTAACCCCATACCCACCCAACTCCCACATCGTAACCAGCGTCTCGTAGCCGACCAATCGCCACCAAAACATGAAGATAGAGCGCGCATAGACGAGGCGAATCGAGTCTCGAGGTGGAGTACGTGTAGGTGGCATGCGGTCCGTTGGGAGAGGTGTGAAAGTAGGAAGAAAAGAGGGGGGAAAGAGAGAAGGTGTAGAGGGCCGAAAGAAGAGCGGGAAAAGAAGAAAAAGAAGAAGAAGAAAAGAAGAGATAACTAGATAAGTCGACAAAGAAGGAGAATATCGAAAACATAAAAAGAGCGTCGTGTCTGCATTGCAGGTGGTGTGGTGTGGTGCAAAAAGAGAGCAAGAGAGTAGCAGCAGGAATGTCAGCTGTGGGATTTGAACCCACGCGTTCGAAAACATTACGACCTGAACGTAACCCCTTAGACCACTCGGGCAAACTGACGGACAATTACATCAAACACACACACAAACACTACAACAACACACAACAACAACACACACACAAACAACAACAAACACACAACACATTCCTTTTCACATACCAACGCACATCAACAACTCCACAATTCCATCGCCACGTCAAGTGTGGACAGAAACAGAACACATCATGTAACCCCATACCCACCCAACTCCCACATCGTAACCAGCGTCTCGTAGCCGACCAATCGCCACCAAAACATGAAGATAGAGCGCGCATAGACGAGGCGAATCGAGTCTCGAGGTGGAGTACGTGTAGGCGGCATGCGGTCCGTTGGGAGAGGTGTGAAAGTAGGAAGAAAAGAGGGGGGAAAGAGAGAAGGTGTAGAGGGCCGAAAGAAGAGCGGGAAAAGAAGAAAAAGAAGAAGAAAAGAAGAGATAACTAGATAAGTCGACAAAGAAGGAGAATATCGAAAACATAAAAAGAGCGTCGTGTCTGCATTGCAGGGTGGTGTGGTGTGGTGCAAAAAGAGAGCAAGAGAGTAGCAGCAGGAATGTCAGCTGTGGGATTTGAACCCACGCGTTCGAAAACATTACGACCTGAACGTAACCCCTTAGACCACTCGGGCAAACTGACGGACAATTACATCAAACACACACACAAACACTACAACAACACACAACAACAACACACACACAAACAACAACAAACACACAACACATTCCTTTTCACATACCAACGCACATCAACAACTCCACAATTCCATCGCCACGTCAAGTGTGGACAGAAACAGAACACATCATGTAACCCCATACCCACCCAACTCCCACATCGTAACCAGCGTCTCGTAGCCGACCAATCGCCACCAAAACATGAAGATAGAGCGCGCATAGACCGAATCGAGTCTCGAGGTGGAGTACGTGTAGGCGGCATGCGGTCCGTTGGGAGAGGTGTGAAAGTAGGAAGAAAAAGAGGGGGGAAAGAGAGAAGGTGTAGAGGGCCGAAAGAAGAGCGGGAAAGAAGAAAAAGAAGAAAAGAAGAAGAAAAGAAGAGATAACTAGATAAGTCGACAAAGAAGGAGAATATCGAAAACATAAAAAGAGCGTCGTGTCTGCATTGCAGGGTGGTGTGGTGTGGTGCAAAAAGAGAGCAAGAGAGTAGCAGCAGGAATGTCAGCTGTGGGATTTGAACCCACGCGTTCGAAAACATTACGACCTGAACGTAACCCCTTAGACCACTCGGGCAAACTGACGGACAATTACATCAAACACACACACAAACACTACAACAACACACAACAACAACACACAACAACAACACACACACAAACAACAACAAACACACAACACATTCCTTTTCACATACCAACGCACATCAACAACTCCACTATTCCATGCCACGTCAAGTGTGGACAGAAACAGAACACATCATGTAACCCCATACCCACCCAACTCCCACATCGTAACCAGCGTCTCGTAGCCGACCAATCGCCACCAAAACATGAAGATAGAGCGCGCATAGACGAGGCGAATCGAGTCTCGAGGTGGAGTACGTGTAGGCGGCATGCGGTCCGTTGGGAGAGGTGTGAAAGTAGGAAGAAAAGAGGGGGGAAAGAGAGAAGGTGTAGAGGGCCGAAAGAAGAGCGGGAAAAGAAGAAAAAGAAGAAGAAAAAGAAGAGATACTAGATAAGTCGACAAAGAAGGAGAATATCGAAAACATAAAAAGAGCGTCGTGTCTGCATTGCAGGGTGGTGTGGTGTGGTGCAAAAAGAGAGCAAGAGAGTAGCAGCAGGAATGTCAGCTGTGGGATTTGAACCCACGCGTTCGAAAACATTACGACCTGAACGTAACCCCTTAGACCACTCGGGCAAACTGACGGACAATTACATCAAACACACACACAAACACTACAACAACACACAACAACAACACACACACAAACAACAACAAACACACAACACATTCCTTTTCACATACCAACGCACATCAACAACTCCACAATTCCATCGCCACGTCAAGTGTGGACAGAAACAGAACACATCATGTAACCCCATACCCACCCAACTCCCACATCGTAACCAGCGTCTCGTAGCCGACCAATCGCCACCAAAACATGAAGATAGAGCGCGCATAGACGAGGCGAATCGAGTCTCGAGGTGGAGTACGTGTAGGCGGCATGCGGTCCGTTGGGAGAGGTGTGAAAGTAGGAAGACAAGAGGGGGGAAAGAGAGAAGGTGTAGAGGGCCGAAAGAAGAGCGGGAAAGGAAGAAAAAGAAGAAGAAAAGAAGAGATAACTAGATAAGTCGACAAAGCAGGAGAATATCGAAAACATAAAAAGAGCGTCGTGTCTGCATTGCAGGGTGGTGTGGTGTGGTGCAAAAAGAGAGCAAGAGAGTAGCAGCAGGAATGTCAGCTGTGGGATTTGAACCCACGCGTTCGAAAACATTACGACCTGAACGTAACCCCTTAGACCACTCGGGCAAACTGACGGACAATTACATCAAACACACACACAAACACTACAACAACACACAACAACAACACACACACAAACAACAACAAACACACAACACATTCCTTTTCACATACCAACGCACATCAACAACTCCACAATTCCATCGCCACGTCAAGTGTGGACAGAAACAGAACACATCATGTAACCCCATACCCACCCAACTCCCACATCGTAACCAGCGTCTCGTAGCCGACCAATCGCCACCAAAACATGAAGATAGAGCGCGCATAGACGAGGCGAATCGAGTCTCGAGGTGGAGTACGTGTAGGCGGCATGCGGTCCGTTGGGAGAGGTGTGAAAGTAGGAAGAAAAGAGGGGGGAAAGAGAGAAGGTGTAGAGGGCCGAAAGAAGAGCGGGAAAAGAAGAAAAAGAAGAAGAAGAAGAAAAGAAGAGATAACTAGATAAGTCGACAAAGAAGGAGAATATCGAAAACATAAAAAGAGCGTCGTGTCTGCATTGCAGGGTGGTGTGGTGTGGTGCAAAAAGAGAGCAAGAGAGTAGCAGCAGGAATGTCAGCTGTGGGATTTGAACCCACGCGTTCGAAAACATTACGACCTGAACGTAACCCCTTAGACCACTCGGGCAAACTGACGGACAATTACATCAAACACACACACAAACACTACAACAACACACAACAACAACACACACACAAACAACAACAAACACACAACACATTCCTTTTCACATACCAACGCACATCAACAACTCCACAATTCCATCGCCACGTCAAGTGTGGACAGAAACAGAACACATCATGTAACCCCATACCCACCCAACTCCCACATCGTAACCAGCGTCTCGTAGCCGACCAATCGCCACCAAAACATGAAGATAGAGCGCGCATAGACGAGGCGAATCGAGTCTCGAGGTGGAGTACGTGTAGGCGGCATGCGGTCCGTTGGGAGAGGTGTGAAAGTAGGAAGAAAAGAGGGGGAAAGAGAGAAGGTGTAGAGGGCCGAAAGAAGAGCGGGAAAAGAAGAAAAAGAAGAAGAAGAAAAGAAGAGATAACTAGATAAGTCGACAAAGAAGGAGAATATCGAAAACATAAAAAGAGCGTCGTGTCTGCATTGCAGGGTGGTGTGGTGTGGTGCAAAAAGAGAGCAAGAGAGTAGCAGCAGGAATGTCAGCTGTGGGATTTGAACCCACGCGTTCGAAAACATTACGACCTGAACGTAACCCCTTAGACCACTCGGGCAAACTGACGGACAATTACATCAAACACACACACAAACACTACAACAACACACAACAACAACACACACACAAACAACAACAAACACACAACACATTCCTTTTCACATACCAACGCACATCAACAACTCCACAATTCCATCGCCACGTCAAGTGTGGACAGAAACAGAACACATCATGTAACCCCATACCCACCCAACTCCCACATCGTAACCAGCGTCTCGTAGCCGACCAATCGCCACCAAAACATGAAGATAGAGCGCGCATAGACGAGGCGAATCGAGTCTCGAGGTGGAGTACGTGTAGGCGGCATGCGGTCCGTTGGGAGAGGTGTGAAAGTAGGAAGAAAAGAGGGGGGAAAGAGAGAAGGTGTAGAGGGCCGAAAGAAGAGCGGGAAAAGAAGAAAAAGAAGAAGAAAAGAAGAGATAACTAGATAAGTCGACAAAGAAGGAGAATATCGAAAACATAAAAAGAGCGTCGTGTCTGCATTGCAGGGTGGTGTGGTGTGGTGCAAAAAGAGAGCAAGAGAGTAGCAGCAGGAATGTCAGCTGTGGGATTTGAACCCACGCGTTCGAAAACATTACGACCTGAACGTAACCCCTTAGACCACTCGGGCAAACTGACGGACAATTACATCAAACACACACACAAACACTACAACAACACACAACAACAACACACACACAAACAACAACAAACACACAACACATTCCTTTTCACATACCAACGCACATCAACAACTCCACAATTCCATCGCCGCGTCAAGTGTGGACAGAAACAGAACACATCATGTAACCCCATACCCACCCAACTCCCACATCGTAACCTGCGTCTCGTAGCCGACCAATCGCCACCAAAACATGAAGATAGAGCGCGCATAGACGAGGTGAATCGAGTCTCGAGGTGGAGTACGTGTAGGCGGCAT
>JANFNE010000094.1:0-32971 GCA_024867545.1 Phytopythium helicoides
GTCGCCCACCGTGGGGCTCGAACCCACGACCACAAGATTAAGAGTCTTGCGCTCTACCGACTGAGCTAGACGGGGCTACACATTACAAAACACACACCAAACCATACACATACAACCACCAACCACACACCACACATCACATCACACACATCACACACATCGCACTCACTCCTTATATACATTTACCATTACAACACTTTTTACACACCACTTCAACCACTCGTCTCACACACACCATCTTTGCCTTCTCCTTTCCTCGCCTTCCTCGCCTCCCACGCCGAGTCACAACTCCAAAACCCACCACCAGCTGTCCGCAACCACCCTGCCACACAAACAAACAACATCAAACCACAAAACGACACAAAAAACATGCACAACACACACGAATGATGGTCGATTTCACAACCAACCAACCAATACCAACATACCAAAACAAGCGAACGAGATCTCGTCTCGCAAGTAGACCAGAGAAAAGGCGAAAAAAGCACACGCACACATTACCATACCACCACCCAAACAACAGAACAACAACAACAAAAACAACAACAACAAAAACAAAAGAAGCGGTCGCCCACCGTGGGGCTCGAACCCACGACCACAAGATTAAGAGTCTTGCGCTCTACCGACTGAGCTAGACGGGCTACACATTACAATACACACACCAAACCATACACATACAACCACCAACCACACACCAACATCACATCACACACATCACACACATCGCACTCACTCCTTATATACATTTACCATTACAACACTTTTTACACACCACTTCAACCACTCGTCTCACACACACCATCTTTGCCTTCTCCTTACCTCGCCTTCCTCTGCCTCCCACGCCGAGTCACAACTCCACAACCCACCACCAGCTGTCGCAACACCCTGCCACACAAACAAACCAACATCAAACCACAAAACGACACAAAAACATGCACAACACACACGAATGATGGTCGATTTCACAACCAACCAACCAATACCAACATACCAAAACAAGCGAACGAGATCTCGTCTCGCAAGTAGACCAGAGAAAAGGCGAAAAAAGCACACGCACACATACCATACCACCACCCAAACAACAGAACAACAACAACAAAAAACAACAACAACAAAAACAAAAGAAGCGGTCGCCCACCGTGGGGCTCGAACCCACGACCACAAGATTAAGAGTCTTGCGCTCTACCGATGAGCTAGACGGGCTACACATTACATTACACACACCAAACCATACACATACAACCACCAACCACACACCACACATCACATCACACACATCACACACATCGCACTCACTCCTTATATACATTTACCATTACAACACTTTTTACACACCACTTCAACCACTCGTCTCACACACACCATCTTTGCCTTCCTCCTTCCTCGCCCTTCCTCGCCTCCACGCCGAGTCACAACTCCACAACCCACCACCAGCTGTCGCAACACCCTGCCACACAAACAAACCAACATCAAACACAAAAACGACACAAAAACATGCACAACACACACGAATGATGGTCGATTTCACAACCAACCAACCAATACCAACATACCAAAACAAGCGAACGAGATCTCGTCTCGCAAGTAGACCAGAGAAAAGGCGAAAAAAGCACACGCACACATACCATACCACCACCCAAACAACAGAACAACAACAACAAAAACAACAACAACAAAAACAAAAGAAGCGGTCGCCCACCGTGGGGCTCGAACCCACGACCACAAGATAAGAGTCTTGCGCTCTACCGACTGAGCTAGACGGGCTACACATTACAATACACACACCAAACCATACACATACAACCACCAACCACACACCACACATCACATCACACACATCACACACATCGCACTCACTCCTTATATACATTTACCATTACAACACTTTTTACACACCACTTCAACCACTCGTCTCACACACACCCATCTTTGCCTTCTCCTTCCTCGCCTTCCCTCGCCTCCCACGCCGAGTCACAACCTCCACAACCCACCACCAGCTGTCGCAACCACCCTGCCACACAAACAAACCAACATCAAACCACAAAAAACATGCACAACACACACGAAGGATGGTCGATTTCACAACCAACCAACCAATACCAACATACCAAAACAAGCGGAACGAGATCTCGTCTCGCAAGTAGACCAGAAGAAAAGGCGAAAAAAGCACACGCACACATACCATACCACCACCCAAACAACAGAACAACAACAACAAAAACAACAACAACAAAAACAAAAGAAGCGGTCGCCCACCGTGGGGCTCGAACCCACGACCACAAGATTAAGAGTCTTGCGCTCTACCGACTGAGCTAGACGGGCTACACATTACAATACACACACCAAACCATACACATACAACCACCAACCACACACCACACATCACATCACACACATCACACACATCGCACTCACTCCTTATATACATTTACCATTACAACACTTTTTACACACCACTTCAACCACTCGTCTCACACACACCATCTTTGCTTCTCCTTCCTCGCCTTCCTCGCCTCCCACGCCGAGTCACAACTCCACAACCCACCACCAGCTGTCGCAACCACCCTGCCACACAAACAAACCAACATCAAACCACAAAAACATGCACAACACACACGAAGGATGGTCGATTTCACAACCAACCAACCAATACCAACATACCAAAACAAGCGAACGAGATCTCGTCTCGCAAGTAGACCAGAGAAAAGGCGAAAAAAGCACACGCACACATACCATACCACCACCCAAACAACAGAACAACAACAACAAAACAACAACAACAAAAACAAAAGAAGCGGTCGCCCACCGTGGGGCTCGAACCCACGACCACAAGATTAAGAGTCTTGCGCTCTACCGACTGAGCTAGACGGGGCTACACTTACAATACACACACCAACCATACACATACAACCACCAACCACACACCACACATCACATCACACACATCACCACACATCGCACTCACTCCTTATATACATTTACCATTACAACACTTTTTACACACCACTTCAACCACTCGTCTCACACACACCATCTTTGCTTCTCCTTCCTCGCCTTCCTCGCCTCCCACGCCGAGTCACAACTCCACAACCCACCACCAGCTGTCGCAACCACCCTGCCACACAACAAACCAACATCAACCACAAAAACATGCACAACACACACGAAGGATGGTCGATTTCACAACCAACCAACCAATACCAACATACCAAAACAAGCGAACGAGATCTCGTCTCGCAAGTAGACCAGAGAAAAGGCGAAAAAAGCACACGCACCCATACCATACCACCACCCAAACAACAGAACAACAACAACAAAAACAACAACAACAAAAACAAAAGAAGCGGTCGCCACCGTGGGGCTCGAACCCACGACCACAAGATTAAGAGTCTTGCGCTCTACCGACTGAGCTAGACGGGCTACACATTACAATACACACACCAACCATACACATACAACACCAACACACACCACACATCACATCACACACAACACACACATCGCACTCACTCCTTATATACATTTACCATTACAACACTTTTTACACACCACTTCAACCACTCGTCTCACACACACCATCTTTGCCTTCTCCTTCCTCGCCTTCCTCGCCTCCCACGCCGAGTCACAACTCCACAACCCACCACCAGCTGTCGCAACCACCCTGCCACACAAACAAACAACATCAAACCCAAAACGACACAAAAACATGCACAACACACACGAAGGATGGTCGTATTTCACAACCAACCAACCAATACCAACATACCAAAACAAGCGAACGAGATCTCGTCTCGCAAGATAGACCAGAGAAAAGGCGAAAAAAGCACACGCACACATACCATACCACCACCCAAACAACAGAACAACAACAACAAAAACAACAACAACAAAAACAAAAGAAGCGGTCGCCCACCGTGGGGCTCGAACCCACGACCACAAGATTAAGAGTCTTGCGCTCTACCGACTGAGCTAGACGGGCTACACATTACAATACACACACCAAACCATACACATACAACCACCAACCACACACCACACATCACAATCACACACATCACACACATCGCACTCACTCCTTATATACATTTACCATTACAACACTTTTTACACACCACTTCAACCACTCGTCTCACACACACCATCTTTGCCTTCTCCTTCCTCGCCTTCCTCGCCTCCCACGCCGAGTCACAACTCCACAACCCACCCACCAGCTGTCGCAACCACCCTGCCACACAAACAAACCAACATCAAACCACAAAAACGACACAAAAACATGCACAACACACACGAATGATGGTCGATTTCACAACCAACCAACCAATACCAACATACCAAAACAAGCGAACGAGATCTCGTCTCGCAAGTAGACCAGAGAAAAGGCGAAAAAAGCACACGCACACATACCATACCACCACCCAAACAACAGAACAACAACAACAAAAACAACAACAACAAAAACAAAAGAAGCGGTCGCCCACCGTGGGGCTCGAACCCACGACCACAAGATTAAGAGTCTTGCGCTCTACCGACTGAGCTAGACGGGCTACACATTACAATACACACACCAAACCATACACATACAACCACCAACCACACACCACACATCACATCACACACATCACACACATCGCACTCACTCCTTATATACATTTACCATTACAACACTTTTTACACACCACTTCAACCACTCGTCTCACACACACCATCTTTGCCTTCTCCTTCCTCGCCTTCCTCGCCTCCCACGCCGAGTCACAACTCCACAACCCACCACCAGCTGTCGCAACCACCCTGCCACACAAACAAACCAACATCAAACCACAAAAACATGCACAACACACACGAAGGATGGTCGATTTCACAACCAACCAACCAATACCAACATACCAAAACAAGCGAACGAGATCTCGTCTCGCAAGTAGACCAGAGAAAAGGCGAAAAAGCACACGCACACATACCATACCACCACCCAAACAACAGAACAACAACAACAAAAACAACAACAACAAAAACAAAAGAAGCGGTCGCCCACCGTGGGGCTCGAACCCACGACCACAAGATTAAGAGTCTTGCGCTCTACCGACTGAGCTAGACGGGCTACACATTACAATACACACTCACAAACCATACACATACAACCACCAACCACACACCACACATCACATCACACACATCACACACATCGCACTCACTCCTTATATACATTTACCATTACAACACTTTTTACACACCACTTCAACCACTCGTCTCACACACACCATCTTTGCCTTCTCCTTCCTCGCCTTCCTCGCCTCCCACGCCGAGTCACAACTCCACAACCCACCACCAGCTGTCGCAACCACCCTGCCACACAAACAAACCAACATCAACCACAAAAACGACACAAAAACATGCACAACACACACGAAGGATGGTCGATTTCACAACCAACCAACCAATACCAACATACCAAAACAAGCGAACGAGATCTCGTCTCGCAAGTAGACCAGAGAAAAGGCGAAAAAAGCACACGCACACATACCATACCACCACCCAAACAACAGAACAACAACAACAAAAACAACAACAACAAAAACAAAAGAAGCGGTCGCCCACCGTGGGGCTCGAACCCACGACCACAAGATTAAGAGTCTTGCGCTCTACCGACTGAGCTAGACGGGCTACACATTACAATACACACACCAAACCATACACATACATACCACCAACCACACACCACACATCACATCACACACATCACACACATCGCACTCACTCCTTATATACATTTACCATTACAACACTTTTTACACACCACTTCAACCACTCGTCTCACACACACCCATCTTTGCCTTCTCCTTCCTCGCCTTCTCGCCTCCCACGCCGAGTCACAACTCCACAACCCACCACCAGCTGTCGCAACCACCCTGCCACACAAACAAACCAACATCAAACCACAAAAACATGCACAACACACACGAATGATGGTCGATTTCACAACCAACCAACCAATACCAACATACCAAAACAAGCGAACGAGATCTCGTCTCGCAAGTAGACCAGAGAAAAGGCGAAAAAAGCACACGCACACATACCATACCACCACCCAAACAACAGAACAACAACAACAAAAACAACAACAACAAAAACAAAAGAAGCGGTCGCCCACCGTGGGGCTCGAACCCACGACACAAGATTAAGAGTCTTGCGCTCTACCGACTGAGCTAGACGGGCTACACATTACAATACACACACCAAACCATACACATACAACCACCAAACCACACACCACACATCACATCACACACATCACACACATCGCACTCACTCCTTATATACATTTACCATTACAACACTTTTTACACACCACTTCAACCACTCGTCTCACACACACCATCTTTGCCTTCTCCTTCCTCGCCTTCCTCGCCTCCCACGCCGAGTCACAACTCCACAACCCCCACCAGCTGTCGCAACCACCCTGCCACACAAACAAACCAACATCAAACCACAAAAACGACACAAAAACATGCACAACACACACGAATGATGGTCGATTTCACAACCAACCAACCAATACCAACATACCAAAACAAGCGAACGAGATCTCGTCTCGCAAGTAGACCAGAGAAAAGGCGAAAAAAGCACACGCACACATACCATACCACCACCCAACAACAGAACAACAACAACAAAAACAACAACAACAAAAACAAAAGAAGCGGTCGCCCACCGTGGGGCTCGAACCCACGACCACAAGATTAAGAGTCTTGCGCTCTACCGACTGAGCTAGACGGGCTACACATTACAATACACACACCAAACCATACACATACAACCACCAACCACACACCACACATCACATCACACACATCACACACATCGCACTCACTCCTTATATACATTTACCATTACAACACTTTTTACACACCACTTCAACCACTCGTCTCACACACACCATCTTTGCCTTCTCCTTCCTCGCCTTCCTCGCCTCCCACGCCGTGTCACAACTCCACAACCCACCACCAGCTGTCGCAACCACCCTGCCACACAAACAAACCAACATCAAACCACAAAAACATGCACAACACACACGAAGGATGGTCGATTTCACAACCAACCAACCAATACCAACATACCAAAACAAGCGAACGAGATCTCGTCTCGCAAGTAGACCAGAGAAAAGGCGAAAAAAGCACACGCACACATACCATACCACCACCCAAACAACAGAACAACAACAACAAAAACAACAACAACAAAAACAAAGAAGCGGTCGCCCACCGTGGGGCTCGAACCCACGACCACAAGATTAAGAGTCTTGCGCTCTACCGACTGAGCTAGACGGGCTACACATTACAATACACACACCAAACCATACACATACAACCACCAACCACACACCACACATCACATCACACACATCACACACATCGCACTCACTCCTTATATACATTTACCATTACAACACTTTTTACACACCACTTCAACCACTCGTCTCACACACACCATCTTTGCCTTCTCCTTCCTCGCCTTCCTCGCCTCCCACGCCGAGTCACAACTCCACAACCCACCACCAGCTGTCGCAACCACCCTGCCACACAAACAAACCCACAACAAAACCACAAAAACGACACAAAACATGCACAACACACACGAATGATGGTCGATTTCACAACCAACCAACCAATACCAACATACCAAAACAAGCGAACGAGATCTCGTCTCGCACAGTAGACCAGAGAAAAGGCGAAAAAGCACACGCACACATACCATACCACCACCCAAACAACAGAACAACAACAACAAAAACAACAACAACAAAAACAAAAGAAGCGGTCGCCCACCGTGGGGCTCGAACCCACGACCACAAGATTAAGAGTCTTGCGCTCTACCGACTGAGCTAGACGGGCTACACATTACAATACACACACCAAACCATACACATACAACCACCAACCACACACCACACATCACATCACACACATCACACACATCGCACTCACTCCTTATATACATTTACCATTACAACACTTTTTACACACCACTTCAACCACTCGTCTCACACACACCATCTTTGCCTTCTCCTTCCTCGCCTTCCTCGCCTCCCACGCCGAGTCACAACTCCACAACCCACCACCAGCTGTCGCAACCACCCTGCCACACAAACAAACCAACATCAAACCACAAAAACGACACAAAAACATGCACAACACACACGAAGGATGGTCGATTTCACAACCAACCAACCAATACCAACATACCAAAACAAGCGAACGAGATCTCGTCTCGCAAGTAGACCAGAGAAAAGGCGAAAAAAGCACACGCACACATACCATACCACCACCCAAACAACAGAACAACAACAACAAAAACAACAACAACAAAAACAAAAGAAGCGGTCGCCCACCGTGGGGCTCGAACCCACGACCACAAGATTAAGAGTCTTGCGCTCTACCGACTGAGCTAGACGGGCTACACATTACAATACACACACCAAACCATACACATACAACCACCAACCACACACCACACATCACATCACACACATCACACACATCGCACTCACTCCTTATATACATTTACCATTACAACACTTTTTACACACCACTTCAACCACTCGTCTCACACACACCATCTTTGCCTTCTCCTTCCTCGCCTTCCTCGCCTCCCACGCCGAGTCACAACTCCACAACCCACCACCAGCTGTCGCAACCACCCTGCCACACAAACAAACCAACATCAAACCACAAAAACATGCACAACACACACGAATGATGGTCGATTTCACAACCAACCAACCAATACCAACATACCAAAACAAGCGAACGAGATCTCGTCTCGCAAGTAGACCAGAGAAAAGGCGAAAAAAAGCACACGCACACATACCATACCACCACCCAAACAACAGAACAACAACAACAAAAACAACAACAACAAAAACAAAAGAAGCGGTCGCCCACCGTGGGGCTCGAACCCACGACCACAAGATTAAGAGTCTTGCGCTCTACCGACTGAGCTAGACGGGCTACACATTACAATACACACACCAAACCATACACATACAACCACCAACCACACACCACACATCACATCACACACATCACACACATCGCACTCACTCCTTATATACATTTACCATTACAACACTTTTTACACACCACTTCAACCACTCGTCTCACACACACCATCTTTGCCTTCTCCTTCCTCGCCTTCCTCGCCTCCCACGCCGAGTCACAACTCCACAACCCACCACCAGCTGTCGCAACCACCCTGCCACACAAACAAACCAACATCAAACCACAAAAACATGCACAACACACACGAAGGATGGTCGATTTCACAACCAACCAACCAATACCAACATACCAAAACAAGCGAACGAGATCTCGTCTCGCAAGTAGACAGAGAAAAAGGCGAAAAAAGCACACGCACACATACCATACCACCACCCAAACAACAGAACAACAACAACAAAACAACAACAACAAACAAAAGAAGCGGTCGCCCACCGTGGGGCTCGAACCCACGACCACAAGATTAAGAGTCTTGCGCTCTACCGACTGAGCTAGACGGGCTACACATTACAATACACACACCAAACCATACACATACAACCACCAACCACACACCACACATCACATCACACACATCACACACATCGCACTCACTCCTTATATACATTTACCATTACAACACTTTTTACACACCACTTCAACCACTCGTCTCACACACACCATCTTTGCCTTCTCCTTCCTCGCCTTCCTCGCCTCCCACGCCGAGTCACAACTCCACAACCCACCACCAGCTGTCGCAACCACCCTGCCACACAAACAAACCAACATCAAACCACAAAAACATGCACAACACACACGAAGGATGGTCGATTTCACAACCAACCAACCAATACCAACATACCAAAACAAGCGAACGAGATCTCGTCTCGCAAGTAGACCAGAGAAAAGGCGAAAAAAGCACACGCACACATACCATACCACCACCCAAACAACAGAACAACAACAACAAAAACAACAACAACAAAAACAAAAGAAGCGGTCGCCCACCGTGGGGCTCGAACCCACGACCACAAGATTAAGAGTCTTGCGCTCTACCGACTGAGCTAGACGGGCTACACATTACAATACACACACCAAACCATACACATACAACCACCAACCACACACCACACATCACATCACACACATCACACACATCGCACTCACTCCTTATATACATTTACCATTACAACACTTTTTACACACCACTTCAACCACTCGTCTCACACACACCATCTTTGCCTTCTCCTTCCTCGCCCTTCCTCGCCTCCCACGCCGAGTCACAACTCCACAACCCACCACCAGCTGTCGCAACCACCCTGCCACACAAACAAACCAACATCAAACCACAAAAACATGCACAACACACACGAAGGATGGTCGATTTCACAACCAACCAACCAATACCAACATACCAAAACAAGCGAACGAGATCTCGTCTCGCAAGTAGACCAGAGAAAAGGCGAAAAAAGCACACGCACACATACCATACCACCACCCAAACAACAGAACAACAACAACAAAAACAACAACAACAAAAACAAAAGAAGCGGTCGCCCACCGTGGGGCTCGAACCCACGACCACAAGATTAAGAGTCTTGCGCTCTACCGACTGAGCTAGACGGGCTACACATTACAATACACACACCAAACCATACACATACAACCACCAACCACACACCACACATCACATCACACACATCACACACATCGCACTCACTCCTTATATACATTTACCATTACAACACTTTTTACACACCACTTCAACCACTCGTCTCACACACACCATCTTTGCCTTCTCCTTCCTCGCCTTCCTCGCCTCCCACGCCGAGTCACAACTCCACAACCCACCACCAGCTGTCGCAACCACCCTGCCACACAAACAAACCAACATCAAACCACAAAAACATGCACAACACACACGAAGGATGGTCGATTTCACAACCAACCAACCAATACCAACATACCAAAACAAGCGAACGAGATCTCGTCTCGCAAGTAGACCAGAGAAAAGGCGAAAAAAGCACACGCACACATACCATACCACCACCCAAACAACAGAACAACAACAACAAAAACAACAACAACAAAAACAAAAGAAGCGGTCGCCCACCGTGGGGCTCGAACCCACGACCACAAGATTAAGAGTCTTGCGCTCTACCGACTGAGCTAGACGGGCTACACATTACAATACACACACCAAACCATACACATACAACCACCAACCACACACCACACATCACATCACACACATCACACACATCGCACTCACTCCTTATATACATGTACCATTACAACACTTTTTACACACCACTTCAACCACTCGTCTCACACACACCATCTTTGCCTTCTCCTTCCTCGCCTTCCTCGCCTCCCACGCCGAGTCACAACTCCACAACCCACCACCAGCTGTCGCAACCACCCTGCCACACAAACAAACCAACATCAAACCACAAAAACATGCACAACACACACGAAGGATGGTCGATTTCACAACCAACCAACCAATACCAACATACCAAAACAAGCGAACGAGATCTCGTCTCGCAAGTAGACCAGAGAAAAGGCGAAAAAAGCACACGCACACATACCATACCACCACCCAAACAACAGAACAACAACAACAAAAACAACAACAACAAAAACAAAAGAAGCGGTCGCCCACCGTGGGGCTCGAACCCACGACCACAAGATTAAGAGTCTTGCGCTCTACCGACTGAGCTAGACGGGCTACACATTACAATACACACACCAAACCATACACATACAACCACCAACCACACACCACACATCACATCACACACATCACACACATCGCACTCACTCCTTATATACATTTACCATTACAACACTTTTTACACACCACTTCAACCACTCGTCTCACACACACCATCTTTGCCTTCTCCTTCCTCGCCTTCCTCGCCTCCCACGCCGAGTCACAACTCCACAACCACCACCAGCTGTCGCAACCACCCTGCCACACAAACAAACCAACATCAAACCACAAAAACATGCACAACACACACGAAGGATGGTCGATTTCACAACCAACCAACCAATACCAACATACCAAAACAAGCGAACGAGATCTCGTCTCGCAAGTAGACCAGAGAAAAGGCGAAAAAAGCACACGCACACATACCATACCACCACCCAAACAACAGAACAACAACAACAAAAACAACAACAACAAAAACAAAAGAAGCGGTCGCCCACCGTGGGGCTCGAACCCACGACCACAAGATTAAGAGTCTTGCGCTCTACCGACTGAGCTAGACGGGCTACACATTACAATACACACACCAAACCATACACATACAACCACCAACCACACACCACACATCACATCACACACATCACACACATCGCACTCACTCCTTATATACATTTACCATTACAACACTTTTTACACACCACTTCAACCACTCGTCTCACACACACCATCTTTGCCTTCTCCTTCCTCGCCTTCCTCGCCTCCCACGCCGAGTCACAACTCCACAACCCACCACCAGCTGTCGCAACCACCCTGCCACACAAACAAACCAACATCAAACCACAAAAACATGCACAACACACACGAAGGATGGTCGATTTCACAACCAACCAACCAATACCAACATACCAAAACAAGCGAACGAGAATCTCGTCTCGCAAGTAGACCAGAGAAAAGGCGAAAAAAGCACACGCACACATACCATACCACCACCCAAACAACAGAACAACAACAACAAAAACAACAACAACAAAAACAAAAGAAGCGGTCGCCCACCGTGGGGCTCGAACCCACGACCACAAGATTAAGAGTCTTGCGCTCTACCGACTGAGCTAGACGGGCTACACATTACAATACACACACCAAACCATACACATACAACCACCAACCACACACCACACATCACATCACACACATCACACACATCGCACTCACTCCTTATATACATTTACCATTACAACACTTTTTACACACCACTTCAACCACTCGTCTCACACACACCATCTTTGCCTTCTCCTTCCTCGCCTTCCTCGCCTCCCACGCCGAGTCACAACTCCACAACCCACCACCAGCTGTCGCAACCACCCTGCCACACAAACAAACCAACATCAAACCACAAAAACATGCACAACACACACGAAGGATGGTCGATTTCACAACCAACCAACCAATACCAACATACCAAAACAAGCGAACGAGATCTCGTCTCGCAAGTAGACCAGAGAAAAGGCGAAAAAAGCACACGCACACATACCATACCACCACCCAAACACAGAACAACAACAACAAAAACAACAACAACAAAAACAAAAGAAGCGGTCGCCCACCGTGGGGCTCGAACCCACGACCACAAGATTAAGAGTCTTGCGCTCTACCGACTGAGCTAGACGGGCTACACATTACAATACACACACCAAACCATACACATACAACCACCAACCACACACCACACATCACATCACACACATCACACACATCGCACTCACTCCTTATATACATTTACCATTACAACACTTTTTACACACCACTTCAACCACTCGTCTCACACACACCATCTTTGCCTTCTCCTTCCTCGCCTTCCTCGCCTCCCACGCCGAGTCACAACTCCACAACCCACCACCAGCTGTCGCAACCACCCTGCCACACAAACAAACCAACATCAAACCACAAAAACATGCACAACACACACGAAGGATGGTCGATTTCACAACCAACCAACCAATACCAACATACCAAAACAAGCGAACGAGATCTCGTCTCGCAAGTAGGACCAGAGAAAAGGCGAAAAAAGCACACGCACACATACCATACCACCACCCAAACAACAGAACAACAACAACAAAAACAACAACAACAAAAACAAAAGAAGCGGTCGCCCACCGTGGGGCTCGAACCCACGACCACAAGATTAAGAGTCTTGCGCTCTACCGACTGAGCTAGACGGGCTACACATTACAATACACACACCAAACCATACACATACAACCACCAACCACACACCACACATCACATCACACACATCACACACATCGCACTCACTCCTTATATACATTTACCATTACAACACTTTTTACACACCACTTCAACCACTCGTCTCACACACACCATCTTTGCCTTCTCCTTCCTCGCCTTCCTCGCCTCCCACGCCGAGTCACAACTCCACAACCCACCACCAGCTGTCGCAACCACCCTGCCACACAAACAAACCAACATCAAACCACAAAAACATGCACAACACACACGAAGGATGGTCGATTTCACAACCAACCAACCAATACCAACATACCAAAACAAGCGAACGAGATCTCGTCTCGCAAGTAGACCAGAGAAAAGGCGAAAAAAGCACACGCACACATACCATACCACCACCCAAACAACAGAACAACAACAACAAAAACAACAACAACAAAAACAAAAGAAGCGGTCGCCCACCGTGGGGCTCGAACCCACGACCACAAGATTAAGAGTCTTGCGCTCTACCGACTGAGCTAGACGGGCTACACATTACAATACACACACCAAACCATACACATACAACCACCAACCACACACCACACATCACATCACACACATCACACACATCGCACTCACTCCTTATATACATTTACCATTACAACACTTTTTACACACCACTTCAACCACTCGTCTCACACACACCATCTTTGCCTTCTCCTTCCTCGCCTTCCTCGCCTCCCACGCCGAGTCACAACTCCACAACCCACCACCAGCTGTCGCAACCACCCTGCCACACAAACAAACCAACATCAAACCACAAAAACATGCACAACACACACGAAGGATGGTCGATTTCACAACCAACCAACCAATACCAACATACCAAAACAAGCGAACGAGATCTCGTCTCGCAAGTAGACCAGAGAAAAGGCGAAAAAAGCACACGCACACATACCATACCACCACCCAAACAACAGAACAACAACAACAAAAACAACAACAACAAAAACAAAAGAAGCGGTCGCCCACCGTGGGGCTCGAACCCACGACCACAAGATTAAGAGTCTTGCGCTCTACCGACTGAGCTAGACGGGCTACACATTACAATACACACACCAAACCATACACATACAACCACCAACCACACACCACACATCACATCACACACATCACACACATCGCACTCACTCCTTATATACATTTACCATTACAACACTTTTTACACACCACTTCAACCACTCGTCTCACACACACCATCTTTGCCTTCTCCTTCCTCGCCTTCCTCGCCTCCCACGCCGAGTCACAACTCCACAACCCACCACCAGCTGTCGCAACCACCCTGCCACACAAACAAACCAACATCAAACCACAAAAACATGCACAACACACACGAAGGATGGTCGATTTCACAACCAACCAACCAATACCAACATACCAAAACAAGCGAACGAGATCTCGTCTCGCAAGTAGACCAGAGAAAAGGCGAAAAAAGCACACGCACACATACCATACCACCACCCAAACAACAGAACAACAACAACAAAAACAACAACAACAAAAACAAAAGAAGCGGTCGCCCACCGTGGGGCTCGAACCCACGACCACAAGATTAAGAGTCTTGCGCTCTACCGACTGAGCTAGACGGGCTACACATTACAATACACACACCAAACCATACACATACAACCACCAACCACACACCACACATCACATCACACACATCACACACATCGCACTCACTCCTTATATACATTTACCATTACAACACTTTTTACACACCACTTCAACCACTCGTCTCACACACACCATCTTTGCCTTCTCCTTCCTCGCCTTCCTCGCCTCCCACGCCGAGTCACAACTCCACAACCCACCACCAGCTGTCGCAACCACCCTGCCACACAAACAAACCAACATCAAACCACAAAAAACATGCACAACACACACGAAGGATGGTCGATTTCACAACCAACCAACCAATACCAACATACCAAAACAAGCGAACGAGATCTCGTCTCGCAAGTAGACCAGAGAAAAGGCGAAAAAAGCACACGCACACATACCATACCACCACCCAAACAACAGAACAACAACAACAAAAACAACAACAACAAAAACAAAAGAAGCGGTCGCCCACCGTGGGGCTCGAACCCACGACCACAAGATTAAGAGTCTTGCGCTCTACCGACTGAGCTAGACGGGCTACACATTACAATACACACACCAAACCATACACATACAACCACCAACCACACACCACACATCACATCACACACATCACACACATCGCACTCACTCCTTATATACATTTACCATTACAACACTTTTTACACACCACTTCAACCACTCGTCTCACACACACCATCTTTGCCTTCTCCTTCCTCGCCTTCCTCGCCTCCCACGCCGAGTCACAACTCCACAACCCACCACCAGCTGTCGCAACCACCCTGCCACACAAACAAACCAACATCAAACCACAAAACGACACAAAACATGCACAACACACACGAATGATGGTCGATTTCACAACCAACCAACCAATACCAACATACCAAAACAAGCGAACGAGATCTCGTCTCGCAAGTAGACCAGAGAAAAGGCGAAAAAAGCACACGCACACATACCATACCACCACCCAAACAACAGAACAACAACAACAAAAACAACAACAACAAAAACAAAAGAAGCGGTCGCCCACCGTGGGGCTCGAACCCACGACCACAAGATTAAGAGTCTTGCGCTCTACCGACTGAGCTAGACGGGCTACACATTACAATACACACACCAAACCATACACATACAACCACCAACCACACACCACACATCACATCACACACATCACACACATCGCACTCACTCCTTATATACATTTACCATTACAACACTTTTTACACACCACTTCAACCACTCGTCTCACACACACCATCTTTGCCTTCTCCTTCCTCGCCTTCCTCGCCTCCCACGCCGAGTCACAACTCCACAACCCACCACCAGCTGTCGCAACCACCCTGCCACACAAACAAACCAACATCAACACAAAACGACACAAAACATGCACAACACACACGAATGATGGTCGATTTCACAACCAACCAACCAATACCAACATACCAAAACAAGCGAACGAGATCTCGTCTCGCAAGTAGACCAGAGAAAAGGCGAAAAAAGCACACGCACACATACCATACCACCACCCAAACAACAGAACAACAACAACAAAAACAACAACAACAAAAACAAAAGAAGCGGTCGCCCACCGTGGGGCTCGAACCCACGACCACAAGATTAAGAGTCTTGCGCTCTACCGACTGAGCTAGACGGGCTACACATTACAATACACACACCAAACCATACACATACAACCACCAACCACACACCACACATCACATCACACACATCACACACATCGCACTCACTCCTTATATACATTTACCATTACAACACTTTTTACACACCACTTCAACCACTCGTCTCACACACACCATCTTTGCCTTCTCCTTCCTCGCCTTCCTCGCCTCCCACGCCGAGTCACAACTCCACAACCCACCACCAGCTGTCGCAACCACCCTGCCACACAAACAAACCAACATCAAACCACAAAAACGACACAAACATGCACAACACACACGATGATGGTCGATTTCACAACCAACCAACCAATACCAACATACCAAAACAAGCGAACGAGATCTCGTCTCGCAAGTAGACCAGAGAAAAGGCGAAAAAAAGCACACGCACACATACCATACCACCACCCAAACAACAGAACAACAACAACAAAACACAACAACAAAACAAAAGAAGCGGTCGCCCACCGTGGGGCTCGAACCCACGACCACAAGATTAAGAGTCTTGCGCTCTACCGACTGAGCTAGACGGGCTACACATTACAATACACACACCAAACCATACACATACAACCACCAACCACACACCACACATCACATCACACACATCACACACATCGCACTCACTCCTTATATACATTTACCATTACAACACTTTTTACACACCACTTCAACCACTCGTCTCACACACACCATCTTTGCCTTCTCCTTCCTCGCCTTCCTCGCCTCCCACGCCGAGTCACAACTCCACAACCCACCACCAGCTGTCGCAACCACCCTGCCACACAAACAAACCAACATCAAACCACAAAACGACACAAAAACATGCACAACACACACGAATGATGGTCGATTTCACAACCAACCAACCAATACCAACATACCAAAACAAGCGAACGAGATCTCGTCTCGCAAGTAGACCAGAGAAAAGGCGAAAAAAGCACACGCACACATACCATACCACCACCCAAACAACAGAACAACAACAACAAACAAAACAAAAGAAGCGGTCGCCCACCGTGGGGCTCGAACCCACGACCACAAGATTAAGAGTCTTGCGCTCTACCGACTGAGCTAGACGGGCTACACATTACAATACACACACCAAACCATACACATACAACCACCAACCACACACCACACATCACATCACACACATCACACACATCGCACTCACTCCTTATATACATTTACCATTACAACACTTTTTACACACCACTTCAACCACTCGTCTCACACACACCATCTTTGCCTTCTCCTTCCTCGCCTTCCTCGCCTCCCACGCCGAGTCACAACTCCACAACCCACCACCAGCTGTCGCAACCACCCTGCCACACAAACAAACCAACATCAAACCACAAAAAACATGCACAACACACACGAAGGATGGTCGATTTTCACAACCAACCAACCAATACCAACATACCAAAACAAGCGAACGAGATCTCGTCTCGCAAGTAGACCAGAGAAAAGGCGAAAAAAGCACACGCACACATACCATACCACCACCCAAACAACAGAACAACAACAACAAAAACAACAACAACAAAAACAAAAGAAGCGGTCGCCCACCGTGGGGCTCGAACCCACGACCACAAGATTAAGAGTCTTGCGCTCTACCGACTGAGCTAGACGGGCTACACATTACAATACACACACCAAACCATACACATACAACCACCAACCACACACCACACATCACATCACACACATCACACACATCGCACTCACTCCTTATATACATTTACCATTACAACACTTTTTACACACCACTTCAACCACTCGTCTCACACACACCATCTTTGCCTTCTCCTTCCTCGCCTTCCTCGCCTCCCACGCCGAGTCACAACTCCACAACCCACCACCAGCTGTCGCAACCACCCTGCCACACAAACAAACCAACATCAAACGACACAAAAACATGCACAACACACACGAATGATGGTCGATTTCACAACCAACCAACCAATACCAACATACCAAAACAAGCGAACGAGATCTCGTCTCGCAAGTAGACCAGAGAAAAGGCGAAAAAAGCACACGCACACATACCATACCACCACCAAACAACAGAACAACAACAACAAAAACAACAACAACAAAAACAAAAGAAGCGGTCGCCCACCGTGGGGCTCGAACCCACGACCACAAGATTAAGAGTCTTGCGCTCTACCGACTGAGCTAGACGGGCTACACATTACAATACACACACCAAACCATACACATACAACCACCAACCACACACCACACATCACATCACACACATCACACAACATCGCACTCACTCCTTATATACATTTACCATTACAACACTTTTTACACACCACTTCAACCACTCGTCTCACACACACCATCTTTGCCTTCTCCTTCCTCGCCTTCCTCGCCTCCCACGCCGAGTCACAACTCCACAACCCACCACCAGCTGTCGCAACCACCCTGCCACACAAACAAACCAACCAAACCACAAAACCACAAAAACATGCACAACACACACGAAGGATGGTCGATTTCACAACCAACCAACCAATACCAAACATACCCAAAACAAGCGAACGAGATCTCGTCTCGCAAGTAGACCAGAGAAAAGGCGAAAAAAGCACACGCACACATACCATACCACCACCCAAACAACAGAACAACAACAACAAAAACAACAACAACAAAAAACAAAAGAAGCGGTCGCCCACCGTGGGGCTCGAACCCACGACCACAAGATTAAGAGTCTTGCGCTCTACCGACTGAGCTAGACGGGCTACACATTACAATACACACACCAAACCATACACATACAACCACCAACCACACACCACACATCACATCACACACATCACACACATCGCACTCACTCCTTATATACATTTACCATTACAACACTTTTTACACACCACTTCAACCACTCGTCTCACACACACCATCTTTGCCTTCTCCTTCCTCGCCTTCCTCGCCTCCCACGCCGAGTCACAACTCCACAACCCACCACCAGCTGTCGCAACCACCCTGCCACACAAACAAACCAACATCAAACCACAAAAACATGCACAACACACACGAAGGATGGTCGATTTCACAACCAACCAACCAATACCAACATACCAAAACAAGCGAACGAGATCTCGTCTCGCAAGTAGACCAGAGAAAAGGCGAAAAAAGCACACGCACACATACCATACCACCACCCAAACAACAGAACAACAACAACAAAAACAACAACAACAAAAACAAAAGAAGCGGTCGCCCACCGTGGGGCTCGAACCCACGACCACAAGATTAAGAGTCTTGCGCTCTACCGACTGAGCTAGACGGGCTACACATTACAATACACACACCAAACCATACACATACAACCACCAACCACACACCACACATCACATCACACACATCACACACATCGCACTCACTCCTTATATACATTTACCATTACAACACTTTTTACACACCACTTCAACCACTCGTCTCACACACACCATCTTTGCCTTCTCCTTCCTCGCCTTCCTCGCCTCCCACGCCGAGTCACAACTCCACAACCCACCACCAGCTGTCGCAACCACCCTGCCACACAAACAAACCAACATCAAACCACAAAAACGACACAAAAACATGCACAACACACACGAAGGATGGTCGATTTCACAACCAACCAACCAATACCAACATACCAAAACAAGCGAACGAGATCTCGTCTCGCAAGTAGACCAGAGAAAAGGCCGAAAAAAGCACACGCACACATACCATACCACCACCCAAACAACAGAACAACAACAACAAAAACAACAACAACAAAAACAAAAGAAGCGGTCGCCCACCGTGGGGCTCGAACCCACGACCACAAGATTAAGAGTCTTGCGCTCTACCGACTGAGCTAGACGGGCTACACATTACAATACACACACCAAACCATACACATACAACCACCAACCACACACCACACATCACATCACACACATCACACACATCGCACTCACTCCTTATATACATTTACCATTACAACACTTTTTACACACCACTTCAACCACTCGTCTCACACACACCATCTTTGCCTTCTCCTTCCTCGCCTTCCTCGCCTCCCACGCCGAGTCACAACTCCACAACCCACCACCAGCTGTCGCAACCACCCTGCCACACAAACAAACCAACATCAAACCACAAAAACATGCACAACACACACGAAGGATGGTCGATTTCACAACCAACCAACCAATACCAACATACCAAAACAAGCGAACGAGATCTCGTCTCGCAAGTAGACCAGAGAAAAGGCGAAAAAAGCACACGCACACATACCATACCACCACCCAAACAACAGAACAACAACAACAAAAACAACAACAACAAAAACAAAAGAAGCGGTCGCCCACCGTGGGGCTCGAACCCACGACCACAAGATTAAGAGTCTTGCGCTCTACCGACTGAGCTAGACGGGCTACACATTACAATACACACACCAAACCATACACATACAACCACCAACCACACACCACACATCACATCACACACATCACACACATCGCACTCACTCCCTTATATACATTTACCATTACAACACTTTTTACACACCACTTCAACCACTCGTCTCACACACACCATCTTTGCCTTCTCCTTCCTCGCCTTCCTCGCCTCCCACGCCGAGTCACAACTCCACAACCCACCACCAGCTGTCGCAACCACCCTGCCACACAAACAAACCAACATCAAACCACAAAAACATGCACAACACACACGAAGGATGGTCGATTTCACAACCAACCAACCAATACCAACATACCAAAACAAGCGAACGAGATCTCGTCTCGCAAGTAGACCAGAGAAAAGGCGAAAAAAGCACACGCACACATACCATACCACCACCCAAACAACAGAACAACAACAACAAAAACAACAACAACAAAAACAAAAGAAGCGGTCGCCCACCGTGGGGCTCGAACCCACGACCACAAGATTAAGAGTCTTGCGCTCTACCGACTGAGCTAGACGGGCTACACATTACAATACACACACCAAACCATACACATACAACCACCAACCACACACCACACATCACATCACACACATCACACACATCGCACTCACTCCTTATATACATTTACCATTACAACACTTTTTACACACCACTTCAACCACTCGTCTCACACACACCATCTTTGCCTTCTCCTTCCTCGCCTTCCTCGCCTCCCACGCCGAGTCACAACTCCACAACCCACCACCAGCTGTCGCAACCACCCTGCCACACAAACAAACCAACATCAAACCACAAAAAACATGCACAACACACACGAAGGATGGTCGATTTCACAACCAACCAACCAATACCAACATACCAAAACAAGCGAACGAGATCTCGTCTCGCAAGTAGACCAGAGAAAAGGCGAAAAAAGCACACGCACACATACCATACCACCACCCAAACAACAGAACAACAACAACAAAAACAACAACAACAAAAACAAAAGAAGCGGTCGCCCACCGTGGGGCTCGAACCCACGACCACAAGATTAAGAGTCTTGCGCTCTACCGACTGAGCTAGACGGGCTACACATTACAATACACACACCAAACCATACACATACAACCACCAACCACACACCACACATCACATCACACACATCACACACATCGCACTCACTCCTTATATACATTTACCATTACAACACTTTTTACACACCACTTCAACCACTCGTCTCACACACACCATCTTGCCTTCTCCTTCCTCGCCTTCCTCGCCTCCCACGCCGAGTCACAACTCCACAACCCACCACCAGCTGTCGCAACCACCCTGCCACACAAACAAACCAACATCAAACCACAAAAACATGCACAACACACACGAATGATGGTCGATTTCACAACCAACCAACCAATACCAACATACCAAAACAAGCGAACGAGATCTCGTCTCGCAAGTAGACCAGAGAAAAGGCGAAAAAAGCACACGCACACATACCATACCACCACCCAAACAACAGAACAACAACAACAAAAACAACAACAACAAAAACAAAAGAAGCGGTCGCCCACCGTGGGGCTCGAACCCACGACCACAAGATTAAGAGTCTTGCGCTCTACCGACTGAGCTAGACGGGCTACACATTACAATACACACACCAAACCATACACATACAACCACCAACCACACACCACACATCACATCACACACATCACACACATCGCACTCACTCCTTATATACATTTACCATTACAACACTTTTTACACACCACTTCAACCACTCGTCTCACACACACCATCTTTGCCTTCTCCTTCCTCGCCTTCCTCGCCTCCCACGCCGAGTCACAACTCCACAACCCACCACCAGCTGTCGCAACCACCCTGCCACACAAACAAACCAACATCAAACCACAAAAACATGCACAACACACACGAAGGATGGTCGATTTCACAACCAACCAACCAATACCAACATACCAAAACAAGCGAACGAGATCTCGTCTCGCAAGTAGACCAGAGAAAAGGCGAAAAAAAGCACACGCACACATACCATACCACCACCCAAACAACAGAACAACAACAACAAAAACAACAACAACAAAAACAAAAGAAGCGGTCGCCCACCGTGGGGCTCGAACCCACGACCACAAGATTAAGAGTCTTGCGCTCTACCGACTGAGCTAGACGGGCTACACATTACAATACACACACCAAACCATACACATACAACCACCAACCACACACCACACATCACATCACACACATCACACACATCGCACTCACTCCTTATATACATTTACCATTACAACACTTTTTACACACCACTTCAACCACTCGTCTCACACACACCATCTTTGCCTTCTCCTTCCTCGCCTTCCTCGCCTCCCACGCCGAGTCACAACTCCACAACCCACCACCAGCTGTCGCAACCACCCTGCCACACAAACAAACCAACATCAAACCACAAAAACATGCACAACACACACGAAGGGATGGTCGATTTCACAACCAACCAACCAATACCAACATACCAAAACAAGCGAACGAGATCTCGTCTCGCAAGTAGACCAGAGAAAAGGCGAAAAAAGCACACGCACACATACCATACCACCACCCAAACAACAGAACAACAACAACAAAAACAACAACAACAAAAACAAAAGAAGCGGTCGCCCACCGTGGGGCTCGAACCCACGACCACAAGATTAAGAGTCTTGCGCTCTACCGACTGAGCTAGACGGGCTACACATTACAATACACACACCAAACCATACACATACAACCACCAACCACACACCACACATCACATCACACACATCACACACATCGCACTCACTCCTTATATACATTTACCATTACAACACTTTTTACACACCACTTCAACCACTCGTCTCACACACACCATCTTTGCCTTCTCCTTCCTCGCCTTCCTCGCCTCCCACGCCGAGTCACAACTCCACAACCCACCACCAGCTGTCGCAACCACCCTGCCACACAAACAAACCAACATCAAACCACAAAAACATGCACAACACACACGAAGGATGGTCGATTTCACAACCAACCAACCAATACCAACATACCAAAACAAGCGAACGAGATCTCGTCTCGCAAGTAGACCAGAGAAAAGGCGAAAAAAGCACACGCACACATACCATACCACCACCCAAACAACAGAACAACAACAACAAAAACAACAACAACAAAAACAAAAGAAGCGGTCGCCCACCGTGGGGCTCGAACCCACGACCACAAGATTAAGAGTCTTGCGCTCTACCGACTGAGCTAGACGGGCTACACATTACAATACACACACCAAACCATACACATACAACCACCAACCACACACCACACATCACATCACACACATCACACACATCGCACTCACTCCTTATATACATTTACCATTACAACACTTTTTACACACCACTTCAACCACTCGTCTCACACACACCATCTTTGCCTTCTCCTTCCTCGCCTTCCTCGCCTCCCACGCCGAGTCACAACTCCACAACCCACCACCAGCTGTCGCAACCACCCTGCCACACAAACAAACCAACATCAAACCACAAAAACATGCACAACACACACGAAGGATGGTCGATTTCACAACCAACCAACCAATACCAACATACCAAAACAAGCGAACGAGATCTCGTCTCGCAAGTAGACCAGAGAAAAGGCGAAAAAAGCACACGCACACATACCATACCACCACCCAAACAACAGAACAACAACAACAAAACAACACAACAAAACAAAAGAAGCGGTCGCCCACCGTGGGGCTCGAACCCACGACCACAAGATTAAGAGTCTTGCGCTCTACCGACTGAGCTAGACGGGCTACACATTACAATACACACACCAAACCATACACATACAACCACCAACCACACACCACACATCACATCACACACATCACACACATCGCACTCACTCCTTATATACATTTACCATTACAACACTTTTTACACACCACTTCAACCACTCGTCTCACACACACCATCTTTGCCTTCTCCTTCCTCGCCTTCCTCGCCTCCCACGCCGAGTCACAACTCCACAACCCACCACCAGCTGTCGCAACCACCCTGCCACACAAACAAACCAACATCAAACCACAAAAACATGCACAACACACACGAAGGATGGTCGATTTCACAACCAACCAACCAATACCAACATACCAAAACAAGCGAACGAGATCTCGTCTCGCAAGTAGACCAGAGAAAAGGCGAAAAAAGCACACGCACACATACCATACCACCACCCAAACAACAGAACAACAACAACAAAAACAACAACAACAAAAACAAAAGAAGCGGTCGCCCACCGTGGGGCTCGAACCCACGACCACAAGATTAAGAGTCTTGCGCTCTACCGACTGAGCTAGACGGGCTACACATTACAATACACACACCAAACCATACACATACAACCACCAACCACACACCACACATCACATCACACACATCACACACATCGCACTCACTCCTTATATACATTTACCATTACAACACTTTTTACACACCACTTCAACCACTCGTCTCACACACACCATCTTTGCCTTCTCCTTCCTCGCCTTCCTCGCCTCCCACGCCGAGTCACAACTCCACAACCCACCACCAGCTGTCGCAACCACCCTGCCACACAAACAAACCAACATCAAACCACAAAAACATGCACAACACACACGAAGGATGGTCGATTTCACAACCAACCAACCAATACCAACATACCAAAACAAGCGAACGAGATCTCGTCTCGCAAGTAGACCAGAGAAAAGGCGAAAAAAGCACACGCACACATACCATACCACCACCCAAACAACAGAACAACAACAACAAAAACAACAACAACAAAAACAAAAGAAGCGGTCGCCCACCGTGGGGCTCGAACCCACGACCACAAGATTAAGAGTCTTGCGCTCTACCGACTGAGCTAGACGGGCTACACATTACAATACACACACCAAACCATACACATACAACCACCAACCACACACCACACATCACATCACACACATCACACACATCGCACTCACTCCTTATATACATTTACCATTACAACACTTTTTACACACCACTTCAACCACTCGTCTCACACACACCATCTTTGCCTTCTCCTTCCTCGCCTTCCTCGCCTCCCACGCCGAGTCACAACTCCACAACCCACCACCAGCTGTCGCAACCACCCTGCCACACAAACAAACCAACATCAAACCACAAAAACATGCACAACACACACGAAGGATGGTCGATTTCACAACCAACCAACCAATACCAACATACCAAAACAAGCGAACGAGATCTCGTCTCGCAAGTAGACCAGAGAAAAGGCGAAAAAGCACACGCACAATACCCATACCACCACCCAAACAACAGAACAACAACAACAAAAACAACAACAACAAAAACAAAAGAAGCGGTCGCCCACCGTGGGGCTCGAACCCACGACCACAAGATTAAGAGTCTTGCGCTCTACCGACTGAGCTAGACGGGCTACACATTACAATACACACACCAAACCATACACATACAACCACCAACCACACACCCACACATCACATCACACACATCACACACATCGCACTCACTCCTTATATACATTTACCATTACAACACTTTTTACACACCACTTCAACCACTCGTCTCACACACACCATCTTTGCCTTCTCCTTCCTCGCCTTCCTCGCCTCCCACGCCGAGTCACAACTCCACAACCCACCACCAGCTGTCGCAACCACCCTGCCACACAAACAAACAACATCAAACCACAAAAACATGCACAACACACACGAAGGATGGTCGATTTCACAACCAACCAACCAATACCAACATACCAAAACAAGCGAACGAGATCTCGTCTCGCAAGTAGACCAGAGAAAAGGCGAAAAAAGCACACGCACACATACCATACCACCACCCAAACAACAGAACAACAACAACAAAAACAACAACAACAAAAACAAAAGAAGCGGTCGCCCACCGTGGGGCTCGAACCCACGACCACAAGATTAAGAGTCTTGCGCTCTACCGACTGAGCTAGACGGGCTACACATTACAATACACACACCAAACCATACACATACAACCACCAACCACACACCACACATCACATCACACACATCACACACATCGCACTCACTCCTTATATACATTTACCATTACAACACTTTTTACACACCACTTCAACCACTCGTCTCACACACACCATCTTTGCCTTCTCCTTCCTCGCCTTCCTCGCCTCCCACGCCGAGTCACAACTCCACAACCCACCACCAGCTGTCGCAACCACCCTGCCACACAAACAAACCAACATCAAACCACAAAAACATGCACAACACACACGAAGGATGGTCGATTTCACAACCAACCAACCAATACCAACATACCAAAACAAGCGAACGAGATCTCGTCTCGCAAGTAGACCAGAGAAAAGGCGAAAAAAGCACACGCACACATACCATACCACCACCCAAACAACAGAACAACAACAACAAAAACAACAACAACAAAAACAAAAGAAGCGGTCGCCCACCGTGGGGCTCGAACCCACGACCACAAGATTAAGAGTCTTGCGCTCTACCGACTGAGCTAGACGGGCTACACATTACAATACACACACCAAACCATACACATACAACCACCAACCACACACCACACATCACATCACACACATCACACACATCGCACTCACTCCTTATATACATTTACCATTACAACACTTTTTACACACCACTTCAACCACTCGTCTCACACACACCATCTTTGCCTTCTCCTTCCTCGCCTTCTCGCCTCCCACGCCGAGTCACAACTCCACAACCCACCACCAGCTGTCGCAACCACCCTGCCACACAAACAAACCAACATCAAACCACAAAAACATGCACAACACACACGAAGGATGGTCGATTTCACAACCAACCAACCAATACCAACATACCAAAACAAGCGAACGAGATCTCGTCTCGCAAGTAGACCAGAGAAAAGGCGAAAAAAGCACACGCACACATACCATACCACCACCCAAACAACAGAACAACAACAACAAAAACAACAACAACAAAAACAAAAGAAGCGGTCGCCCACCGTGGGGGCTCGAACCCACGACCACAAGATTAAGAGTCTTGCGCTCTACCGACTGAGCTAGACGGCTACACATTACAATACACACACCAAACCATACACATACAACCACCAACCACACACCACACATCACATCACACACATCACACACATCGCACTCACTCCTTATATACATTTACCATTACAACACTTTTTTACACACCACTTCAACCACTCGTCTCACACACACCATCTTTGCCTTCTCCTTCCTCGCCTTCCTCGCCTCCCACGCCGAGTCACAACTCCACAACCCACCACCAGCTGTCGCAACCACCCTGCCACACAAACAAACCAACATCAAACCACAAAAACATGCACAACACACACGAAGGATGGTCGATTTCACAACAACCAACCAATACCAACATACCAAAACAAGCGAACGAGATCTCGTCTCGCAAGTAGACCAGAGAAAAGGCGAAAAAAGCACACGCACACATACCATACCACCACCCAAACAACAGAACAACAACAACAAAAACAACAACAACAAAAACAAAAGAAGCGGTCGCCCACCGTGGGGCTCGAACCCACGACCACAAGATTAAGAGTCTTGCGCTCTACCGACTGAGCTAGACGGGCTACACATTACAATACACACACCAAACCATACACATACAACCACCAACCACACACCACACATCACATCACACACATCACACACATCGCACTCACTCCTTATATACATTTACCATTACAACACTTTTTACACACCACTTCAACCACTCGTCTCACACACACCATCTTTGCCTTCTCCTTCCTCGCCTTCCTCGCCTCCCACGCCGAGTCACAACTCCACAACCCACCACCAGCTGTCGCAACCACCCTGCCACACAAACAAACCAACATCAAACCACAAAAACATGCACAACACACACGAAGGATGGTCGATTTCACAACCAACCAACCAATACCAACATACCAAAACAAGCGAACGAGATCTCGTCTCGCAAGTAGACCAGAGAAAAGGCGAAAAAAGCACACGCACACATACCATACCACCACCCAAACAACAGAACAACAACAACAAAAACAACAACAACAAAAACAAAAGAAGCGGTCGCCCACCGTGGGGCTCGAACCCACGACCACAAGATTAAGAGTCTTGCGCTCTACCGACTGAGCTAGACGGGCTACACATTACAATACACACACCAAACCATACACATACAACCACCAACCACACACCACACATCACATCACACACATCACACACATCGCACTCACTCCTTATATACATTTACCATTACAACACTTTTTACACACCACTTCAACCACTCGTCTCACACACACCATCTTTGCCTTCTCCTTCCTCGCCTTCCTCGCCTCCCACGCCGAGTCACAACTCCACAACCCACCACCAGCTGTCGCAACCACCCTGCCACACAAACAAACCAACATCAAACCACAAAAACATGCACAACACACACGAAGGATGGTCGATTTCACAACCAACCAACCAATACCAACATACCAAAACAAGCGAACGAGATCTCGTCTCGCAAGTAGACCAGAGAAAAGGCGAAAAAAGCACACGCACACATACCATACCACCACCCAAACAACAGAACAACAACAACAAAAACAACAACAACAAAAACAAAAGAAGCGGTCGCCCACCGTGGGGCTCGAACCCACGACCACAAGATTAAGAGTCTTGCGCTCTACCGACTGAGCTAGACGGGCTACACATTACAATACACACACCAAACCATACACATACAACCACCAACCACACACCACACATCACATCACACACATCACACACATCGCACTCACTCCTTATATACATTTACCATTACAACACTTTTTACACACCACTTCAACCACTCGTCTCACACACACCATCTTTGCCTTCTCCTTCCTCGCCTTCCTCGCCTCCCACGCCGAGTCACAACTCCACAACCCACCACCAGCTGTCGCAACCACCCTGCCACACAAACAAACCAACATCAAACACAAAAACATGCACAACACACACGAAGGATGGTCGATTTCACAACCAACCAACCAATACCAACATACCAAAACAAGCGAACGAGATCTCGTCTCGCAAGTAGACCAGAGAAAAGGCGAAAAAAGCACACGCACACATACCATACCACCACCCAAACAACAGAACAACAACAACAAAAACAACAACAACAAAAACAAAAGAAGCGGTCGCCCACCGTGGGGCTCGAACCCACGACCACAAGATTAAGAGTCTTGCGCTCTACCGACTGAGCTAGACGGGCTACACATTACAATACACACACCAAACCATACACATACAACCACCAACCACACACCACACATCACATCACACACATCACACACATCGCACTCACTCCTTATATACATTTACCATTACAACACTTTTTACACACCACTTCAACCACTCGTCTCACACACACCATCTTTGCCTTCTCCTTCCTCGCCTTCCTCGCCTCCCACGCCGAGTCACAACTCCACAACCCACCACCAGCTGTCGCAACCACCCTGCCACACAAACAAACCAACATCAAACCACAAAAACATGCACAACACACACGAAGGATGGTCGATTTCACAACCAACCAACCAATACCAACATACCAAAACAAGCGAACGAGATCTCGTCTCGCAAGTAGACCAGAGAAAAGGCGAAAAAAGCACACGCACACATACCATACACCACCCAAAACACAGAACAACAACAACAAAAACAACAACAACAAAAACAAAAGAAGCGGTCGCCCACCGTGGGGCTCGAACCCACGACCACAAGATTAAGAGTCTTTGCGCTCTACCGACTGAGCTAGACTGGCTACACATTACAATACACACACCAAACCATACACATACAACCACCAACCACACACCACACATCACATCACACACATCACACACATCGCACTCACTCCTTATATACATTTACCATTACAACACTTTTTACACACCACTTCAACCACTCGTCTCACACACACCATCTTTGCCTTCTCCTTCCTCGCCTTCCTCGCCTCCCACGCCGAGTCACACTCCACAACCCACCACCCAGCTGTCGCAACCACCCTGCCACACAACAAACCAACATCAAACCACAAAAACATGCACAACACACACGAAGGATGGTCGATTTCACAACCAACCAACCAATACCAACATACCAAAACAAGCGAACGAGAATCTCGTCTCGCAAGTTAGACCAGAGAAAAGGCGAAAAAAGCACACGCACACATACCATACCACCACCCAAACAACAGAACAACAACAACAAAAACAACAACAACAAAAACAAAAGAAGCGGTCGCCCACCGTGGGGCTCGAACCCACGACCACAAGATTAAGAGTCTTGCGCTCTACCGACTGAGCTAGACGGGCTACACATTACAATACACACACCAAACCATACACATACAACCACCAACCACACACCACACATCACATCACACACATCACACACATCGCACTCACTCCTATATACATTTACCATTACAACACTTTTTACACACCACTTCAACCACTCGTCTCACACACACCATCTTTGCCTTCTCCTTCCTCGCCTTCCTCGCCTCCCCACGCCGAGTCACAACTCCACAACCCACCACCAGCTGTCGCAACCACCCTGCCACACAAACAAACCAACATCAAACCACAAAAACATGCACAACACACACGAAGGATGGTCGATTTCACAACCAACCAACCAATACCAACATACCAAAACAAGCGAAACGAGATCTCGTCTCGCAAGTAGACCAGAGAAAAGGCGAAAAAAAAGTACACGCACACATACCATACCACCACCCAAACAACAGAACAACAACAACAAAAAGAACAAAACAACAAAAGAACAAAAACAAAAGAAGCGGTCGCCCACCGTGGGGCTCGAACCCACGACCACAAGATTAAGAGTCTTGCGCTCTACCGACTGAGCTAGACGGGCTACACATTACAATACACACACCAAACCATACACATACAACCACCAACCACACACCACACATCACATCACACACATCACACACATCGCACTCACTCCTTATATACATTTACCATTACAACACTTTTTACACACCACTTCAACCACTCGTCCTCACACACACCATCTTTGCCTTCTCCTT